>CAUHTR010002911.1:0-51805 GCA_959609185.1 Schmidtea polychroa
AGATTTAAAGCCCACACAACTTCTTCAGAGGATTAGTACGCCGTTCATAGAACCCCATCTTACAGACCAATGGTTATTGAGACACAAGTTTATTGAAGCTCTCCAAAAGTATAGTAAGCTCATAATCACAAGTTTTCAAGAAAAGTCTACGAAAGCATTGGCTGCAATAGCGGACGGGATGATGGCAAGCATGGAAAATGAAACACCATATTCGAATGACAATTTTAAAATCCAGACATTAATGATGAAATCGCGGAATTAAAAGAAGAAACTCCCAAGAAATCGAAAAGCCTTTGTTTCTATCACACTAAATGTGGAAAAACGCCAGGAAATGTGACAAACTGAAAGATGGATCCCGATGTGCTTTATATATGCCGGGAAATGGAAAAACGCTTCGAAATTAACCACCGTCGATAATAATAAATGATATAAATATTTGAATTTTTTTATATCATTATGTCAAATTATAACAGACACATTTTGCTGTTTCAGTTTTTAATTAAAAAGTAATTCTAAATTTTCCATTGTGATCATTATTTTGATTGAAAACAATAAATTAATCTTGGTATCAGTGGTTTATTGATAAGTAAGTCACCTGGTCTGTAACCCCTCCCAATGAAAAAAAATAAAACTATACATATACAATCAACCCTCCTTTAACGCGGTACTCTCAGAACACGGTTTCCATATAACGCAGAGCTGAAATTGCGATAGCCCTCCTATAACGCGGTATTCTTACAGCGCGGTTTCCTTCAACAGCATCCCATAAGTTCCTTCCACGCAGCCTATGAATGACTTTAGTAAGTAAATATTGTAAGAGATTTTAATATAAGTTTTATTTTTGAGGCAAAAGCACTGCCGAGATACATAAACAATATGTTTATATAAACATGCCAGCTTATCTCGTAGCCGTCTACGACATCGGTTTCAGTCATCTCAGAGCTCTTTCACAGTACATACGTTTTGTTGGTGACCAAGTCTTTCTAAAAGTTTTTCTGTACCGTCCGTTCGCTCAGCTTTTTGCTGCTTAATTTGTGGTTTATAATTGGACAACATTACACAATACTGTAAGTATTATTCTTAATTTGTTCTAATATATTAATAATAAAGTAATTAATTTTACTAAAATAATTAATTACCCTAGAATTGCATCATGCCAAACACAAAAGAAACAAGGAAAGGATTAAAAAGAAAGTTTATATCGCTTGAAGATAAAATTCAAATTTTAAATCGTTTAGAAGGCGGGGAAAAATATCGTCTGTTGCAAAATCAACAAATTTGAATGAATTTACAATTCGAACCTTAAAGAAAAATGCAGATAATATAAGAAAAACTGTGGTAGATGGATGTCCGTTAGGTGCGAAACGTGTTACTCGCACACGAAATTCTAATATGGTTAAAATGGAACGGGCGTTAATGATCTGGTTGGAAGACTGTATAGCCAAAAAGATTCTTATCAGTGGAAATCTTATCAAGCAGAAAGCACTTAAAATCTAGGAACATTTAAGGCAGTGGTTCTCAACCCGTGTTCCGCGATTACGCTTCCAGTGTTCCGCGAAAAAAATGACATTTTATCTTTAAATTTGCATTTCAGATACATATCATCAAAAACCTCAATTAATTTTTTTATAAGATGATTCAATAAGAAAGCCGTTACACAGATATATAAACATACAGATATAAGTGTTTTTATTGCTTGTTATTGTTGCGCGTGGTATTTTCTTTGCTTATAAGAAGGCATTGTTTACGTTTACGACAGATTTATAGTAATTTGTGATTGGTCACTCATTGTGGGCAAGTATTTTTTGTCAGTGTTCCGCGTAAAAAAAATCATGTGAATGGTGTTCCGCGCTTTTATATTAATTGAGAACCACTGGTTTAAGGAATATTGGGCATTCTTATGCAGGGCTAGAAAATCATTCGTTTTTCGCGAGTAAAGGATGGTTTGAAAAATTAAAAAAAGGTACACATTGCACAACATTAAGTTTCAAGGAGAACAGGCGGTGACATGAGGAGTGGCCTCGCGGCTTTCTAAGTATATCCTAGCAATATATTTTGACGTTATGGCATTTTTATGTTTACCATGCTAAATTGGTTGCTTTAAGCAGGTTGTAACATTGGCAGTTTATTACATATATAATAAATAATTTTCATCAGAATATTATTTAATTACAACTATTGATAATTCGAAACTAACATCGGTACTTGGCATAGGTTGCAATAGAAATTTTCAATGACATGGCTATGAGCATTCCTGTCAAATTTCGGCACAGGTCCCAATGGTTGTTTTGATAATTTCTGTCGAACATAGAAATCAGCAGGATCCATAGTCGAAGCAATCACCATGAAAACAATAACGATCACAAGTAGTATACTAACTAACTAGATTCATCAAATTAAGTTAAGCAAAATAAAATATTATGATTGGATTTTAGAATTAATTTAAAAAGGATACAATATATAAAAAAATCTGAACTGGTACTATTACTGACGGCACCAGTGTTGAATAAAATACAAATGCAAAATAACCAACTACAACCCAAGCTACAATTTGCAGTGGGTGAGGAGGCCATGACCATCCATTAACACGACTAAATTCACGAAATTCACCACCCATTTAAGGCACTTTTCTTTTGTAAAGGACACAGAATAATAACACTAAAAATTTATATGGCTCACCAACTAAAATTATTGAAAAAATTTAAATATGAATTTAAATAAGAAAATTGTAAAATAATTTAAAAATGAATTCAAATATAATTTGAAATTTTTATTATTAAAATACTAAATTTAATTATATCAAGTACGAAAATATTATTAATTCTTTAAAAATTAATTTAATTAAAGAATATTAATGAAATACATAAATTCATAGTTACAATAAATTTTAAATCTTGAATAAGTATGTTTACTAGAAATAATTTTTAATAGTTATATAAAACAAAATAATTTTAAATAACAATTTGAAAGTTTTGAATATTTAAAATATGTTCAATTTTACAATGAGGAATTACTTCTAAAAAATTAAATAGGATACTATTTGAAAAATCATTTTACTTCTTGACTAATTCAACTTAGACGTCCTCCAGATATTATGGTTCACGACTTCAGTTACTAATGAGGAATTATAAGTTAAGTATTTTTCTGCCATGGAACCATCAATTCAATCGATTAGGTTCTTTAGCTCTTCGGACCATTTTGATCCAAGTGTCTAATTCAATATTTACTAGAAGCCTAGAAAGGTTAATACTTCCTATTTTTAAACTATGTTTTTGAATTTGACCCAAAGGTTTTTAGGAACTGAGGATAGTTAAATTAATTTATTACCATAATTCAATTTTACTAATTTCGCCTTTTACTTAATATAATTAAAAATTCCAATCAATTTTTTGTGATTGGGAATGAACGTATACTTATGATTTTTTATGGTAGGAAAATAAATTATTAGTTATTGTAAATCCAATTTAAATATATTGGATCAAATAAAAAGAACTAAAGATGTTCCTTTAGTTAGCATTCATTTAATTACTAAGCAATCAACCTTCTAGTTTAAATGAGACATACTATCATAATAATGAATACCAATATAGATAATTGCATTTAATCCCTGTTATTCTAGGAATTATATAAGTTTCTAGACAATTTCCTTTTCAACCGAAGGCTGCAAAACAGGATATGGATTTTAAAAAAATTTCAAACTATTGTTTGGCTAGAAGTAGTATTAAGCTCAAGTGATTGAATTGTGACTGAGAGGCGTTGGAACACAGCAAGCATACATAACACCAAGTAGAGTCAAACTCAAGCCTATCCCAACACTAAATAAACAATGAAATAGAATTAATATAACATCAAAATAATAAACCAAAAGTAAACAAAAATGAAACAAAAGCAAGAAGTGTCACATGAAATTAACTCAAACACAACACATATACACAACAGCAGTAAGCAAATTTGAATTAGATGGCGATGAGAAGGGATAGGAATGGAAATTAAAAGGATTTCACGAATAATATCGAAAAAATAACTGAGGTAATAATTATAGCCGAAAACTGGAAAATTTAGTAAAATTGGCGAGATCCATCATGGTCGCCAAGTGATGTAACAAAGTTAACAAAAATCAACATTCAATAATTAAAATAACAAAAAGTGAAAAGAAATAAATTAGGAATTAAAAGAAAATAAAATTTAGGCACAAAAATCGATGAAAATAGAAAAAATAGTCTAAAATCCTCATATCCATCATGGCGGCGAAATAAATTAAAAATAACTAAAAAATAAAAAATTAGAAAACAAAACCAAACATAACTTATTAAAAATCGCCATTAAAATTGATAAAAATAGAAATTCGAAATTATGTAGAATAAAAATAATTCAAATTTGTTTTACTGAATCAATGCATTCACACATATTTGCACACCAAAATTAAGGTATATATACCGACGCACCTTAGTCACAATTTAACCAAAAATGTATGCAACTTATGCAATTTATGCCAATTTTCTTGTAACAAATTAATCAAAAACAGAGATAGTAAGGAATTGTTGGTATTATTTTTTAAGCTATTAGTTATGTATTGGTGAATAGATTTTAGGGATTTTGAGGTTATTTTTTATCTCAAAAGCGAAATCGTTTCTCCCATAAATTACTTACAATATGTATAATTATCTTTTTTTCAGGCCCACAACCACCTACATACAAATTAGTTAAATGATCTCTAATGTTACTGTGGAGCTGTTGTATTAGCCTGTATATCATGTACTTTTATTGTGGTCGATTTAGACTATGGACATCTTTGACATTGTCTACATACGGTGTAAATCTATTAAATAAAATCAAAAAATTTTAAAATGAATATTTTCCGGGGGGGAACTGGTATTGGTGGATGCTTAGCAATGAGACGAGTTCAAATATGATAAAAATAAAGTCCATTTAGTCCCTAGAAGGAAATAATTACAAAAAACAAAAATTAAATTTAAAGTTAATTAGCTAATAGAAAACCCGACCTAATGGGAAACCTGAGTTAATGGAGAACCCGAGCTAATGAAAAACCCGAGTAATGCGAGAGGATCGACTGGTCAATCAAATTAGCTAGAAGCAATTGAATCAGCCTACGAATAATATAATTGGGGGAAGCCATAATAAAATATGAGCAAATTCCACAAACTGATTATGTCGGTAAGAGGAAGCCCGGGAAAAAGGGATCCAAAACAATTTGATTAGGGGATAATAAAATTACGAGATAGGTATAAAAGTGACCGGCAAATAAACAGAGTCACCAGTAGGTCGAAGGAAGAAAAGTTATAGAATAGCGAATTTAACCAAATGGGTATTAACCAATCTCCCGTTGGATAATCTCTGTGCAATGTTCAGTTTTGAATTAAAAAGTGTACAGAGTAAAAAGAGTTATTTAAAGTTGTGTAAATTGAGATTGTTTCAGTAAAGTGTGTAATAGAAGAAAAGTGGTGTAATTGTGATAATTCCAAATAAATATTACTTGTGTTGGGAGGTTCGATTTGATTAATAAAAGTACATCACATGAGTCAGACAGTGATACCGACATAGACAGAATATCCAACAATACTTAAACTTAAGACTTAATATATAAGTCTTAATAGGACACTAAGAGTTCGCTTACCAAATTTCCAGTGTTCTGAGGAAAACGAACAGATAAAATCACATACTTAAAAGCCATACAAGAAACCACAATTATTCACGTTAGAATGTTTATAAAGATATATATATATATATATATACTTGAAAATAGTGATAAAAGAAAAATTTTAAAGCGATGTGTAAAGATCGCTACAGATTTGAGTTTGATATTGTGTATCATAATCGATAGTGCTTTGGATTGTGAAATAATTGTTTGAGGAGGTTTTCGTTGGATTACACACTTTCAATTTGTATTATCTATTGTGCCGATCTAGTCTTTATCACTATTGTTTTTTTAGTTTATTAATAACAATTAGCATATTAAGACATTTTTTAAGTTAAATTAATTATAAATTAAAACAAAAAATATATATTTGTTTTCATTCTTATTTCCTGAATCTTTTTTCTTTTTCAAATAAAACAAATCCAAAATGCCTGACAAATAACGGAAAATAATACTACAATGAAATCAACCGAAGAAATTTTCAATCAAATTCTACAACAGTTATGATGTCCTCAACTTCTAAATTCATAAAATAAATCAATAATAATTCAATAAGATATATTTTTCAAAAAAACGCTAAAACGAATATTATTCAAACAAAACTTTACACAACTCTCCCCTTCTTTAAGGAACTGCCCATCTCTTAAGCCATTCAATTCGTCTGAGTTTCTTTGTCGTCCCGTCACTCAATTCCACCTGGTGTTCTGACAAAAACTTTGATATGACAAACGGACCTTCATACTGTAGTCCATCTTTGTCGCGATTTTGTGGTTCTTTCCGAACTAATACTTTCTCCCCCACCGTGAAACATCGATTCGTTCTCTTCTCTGTTTCCATCTCTTTCATTCGTTTAGCTGCTTTCTCACTGTTCTCTCTTACCAATCTATGTATCTCAACTGTATCCAATGTCGTCTGAGGCAATGTTGAATGAAGGTTAATCTTCCTCCCAAAAACAATTTCAAATGGAGAAAATCCCGTCGCGCTCTGTTGTGTCACGTTGATACAAAATTCTACTCGAGGAAGTAACTCCGCCCAATTTCGCTCTCCTAGTCCACCTGCTAATGATGTCGCCAGCAAGTCTCTGACTGTCCGTATTGTTCTCTCAACTAAACCGTTAGATTGATGCTGATATGGTGAACTGAACTGTTGCGTAATACCCAGTCTTCCTAGATTTGTTTTCATAAAACCACTATCGAAGTTCTTCCCTCTGTCTGACAGACAATTTCGCGGTTTTCCGAAACGGTATATCCACTTCTCCAATATGGCTTTGAAAATCGATCTCTCGTCTTGTCTCTCCAGTGCGGTCAGACTGACCATTTTGCTAAAACGATCAATGATAACTAGCATATACTTGTACACTCCACCATTCTTCATGTGTGCTATATCAATGACCAACTGTTCTAAAAATTCTGAACTTATTATCGGCAACAATCGTTCCTTTGTCTTCTCCTGCACTATTTTCCTTCTGCAGCATATCTCACATACTCTCAAACAGTTTTGTATAGTTTCTTGCATGTTTGGCCAAAAAAATATGTTGCTCATATAGCTAATTAATTTCTTTACTCCAATGTGACACATTTCAGTATGTATTCCTTTAACTAACGTATTTGAGTAGTCTATCGGCACCAGGATGACATCTTTACCATTCTTCTCTAATAATAAAAACCCATCTTCTAATTTTATGTTGTTATGCAAATTGAAAGGAAATTTCTTTTTATTCAAGTCATTTTTTTCCTCTTCTCCCTGTAACACTCTTGTCATGTGAATGAAATCTACATCATCTTGTTGCTTTTCTAAGAGTTTTGTCATCGACTCAGTCTTCTGTAATGAGCTGATATGTCTTACTCTGGCTTTTTCTTCTTTTGCGTCTTCATGTCAAGTCTGGCATTGTGCACATAATATCCCTTTAATCCTTGATATTCCGTCCGCATTTCCATGTTCCTCTCCTTTCCTATATTGAAGATCGAAATCATATCCGGAAAGGTTGGCTAGCCAGGTTTGAAATTGCGGCATTATCGGTTTTTTTGTGTATCTCATGAAAACCAACGCCTTGTGATCCGTTCGTACTACAAATGACTTTCCGTATAGATATTGTTTAAAATACATTACATATTCGTGTATAGCAAGTAACCCCTTCCTAGTCACACAATAACCTTTTTCATGTGCGGTCAAGTGTCTCGACCCATATGCAATTACTACTTCAGTACCATCTTCTTTAGCTTGACATAAAACTGCTCCGATGGCCCCAAAACTAGCGTCTGTATCCAGAATAAAGTTTCTATCCATTCTTGGGTAATCTAGAATTGGAGCTTCACACAACTTTGTTTTAAGTAATTCAAAACTATTGTTGCAATCTTCTGACCAATTAATCTTTTTCTCACAGCCGGACGTAGCTGCATGTAGAGGTTCCGCAATTTTCGCATAGTCTTTTATAAACTTCCTATAGTAATTGGTCATACCTAAAAAGGATCTTAATTGTTTGGCGCATACTGGTATTTCTGCATCTTGAATCTCTTTAATCTTCTTGTCGTTCGTTTTTATCCCACTTGCACTTACAGTGTGCCCTAGGAATGTCAATTCTTCTTTATACAGATTACATTTTTCTGGGTTAATTCTCAACCCCGCTAGTTGAATTCTTCTGAATACTTCCTCTAATCGGTTATTGTGTTCCTCTATGTCTTTTCCATAGACAAGAATGTCGTCGAGGTAGACAACAACACCCTTAAATAATATTCCATCCAACATTGAGTGCATCATTCTTTGAAACGTCGCAGGGGCTGTTGCTAGTCCAAAAGGAAGTCGGTTAAAACAAAACTGTCCTTGCCTTGTACTGAAAGCCGTGACCTCTTGAATTTCCTTCGCCATTCCAACTTGATAATATGCTTGACCTAGATCGATGGATGTGAAATATTTTGAATCTGCCAGACAATCCAGTAGAAATCGTGTATCTGGCATTGGAAAAGATATCTTTTCAGTGATCGCATTCAACCCTCTATAGTCGACACACATCCTTATTGATCCATCTTTCTTAGCCACAATCACTAGTGGCGCGTTCCATGCACTTTTGCATTTTCTAATAACTCTCGCTTCTAATAAGTTTGTGACAAGTTCGTCAAGCTTTTGTTCTAAATGCATTGGTTGTCTTCTTGGCTGTAACATTACAGGCCCACCTACTATATTCATTTCATGCTGAACAATTTTCGTAAACCCGAGATCAAAAGTTGAAGCCATAAAAATACCTTTGAACTTCCGTAGCAATATGTCTAACTGTTCATTCTTCCTGTCTCCAAGCATTAATAATGCTTTCTCTTCTCGTTGTGAGTCCACATATGTCCTCCCTACTTGTGACGCTTCAATACTGTCTACCTCTACCAGTTGAATACCAAATCTCTCCATTGTATCTACACCCCCAATGAAATCGGGACGTATATCTTTGACAACTATAACATTAATAATTCTTTTTTTCCCATTCCAATCAGCTTTTATCGTCATTGCTCCTAACGGTCTTTCCATTCCCGTCAAAAATACTCCACAAAGAGAAATTGTGCTCTGCTTCAACCTCGGTTTCCCGATCTTTGTCCAACTTTTTTCACTCATAACTGATACTGACGCTCCAGAGTCCCAAAGCATGTCAATCACCGTCATGTTTATTACAATTTTACTCCACTTTCTTCTGTCTGTCATCTCATACATCTTCTGCATCATGTCTTCATTTCGCTTCTTTCTACTGATTATTGTGTTGACCCCACTGACGAAATGAAAGCAATGGGATCGTCCTTGTTTTTTGGTTTATCCATTGATTTTTTTATCGTTTCTTCGTAATTACTGTATAAATCTTCTGTAAAATCACCATTATTTCTTTCGTGATCTTCTTCGTAAATACATGCCACTCTCTTCTGATATCCATTTCTATTTTTAAGCAAAAAACAATCTCTGAATCCATGACCTTCTTTTCCACAGATTAGACATTTGTCTTTCATAGGACATTCAAAACGCCGGTGCCCTTTTTCTCCACAACAAAAACACTGACCTGGTGTCAGTTTCACTGGATGAGGCGAATCTCTTCCTTTGCTGTCATTAAATAACCTTCTTGCAATATCTTTAAGCGATACTGTAGGTATTCTTCTCTCTGGTTCTCCTGTCTCATATCGTCCTCTATACCGCTCATTTTCATTCTTGTCTTCATTTACAATTGGTACAAACCGACCATTACCAGGTCTATTCCTCTCATGATTAATCTCTCGGTGTTCGTCGCGTTGATGTGCAGTTGTCTTCACATTTGTTCTTTGGTCTCGTCTACCCTCGAATTTACCATTTTTCATCACTGATGCGTAGGAGTCTCTTCTTATGGCATCAATATTGAATTTATTATCATTCGTCATCTCGATCTTCTCCTGAATTTTTGCCATATCCCTGGCATCTTCAAAACTTGTCACTTTCCCTGATAAGAATATTTCTTTACTCTATCGTCTTTCGCTCTGTTTGAGATAATGTCTCGAACAATCTGTTCATCAGACATTCCAGAGCTAAATACACTTTTAACTAAACTTCTTACTCGTATTTCGAAGACTTGGAATCTTTCATCTCTCTCTTGCTGAATTTGAGCTAGTTCTACAATCTTGTTAGTAATGGTTTTCCTTACTGTAAAAGTTTCTATAAACCACTCTTTTGCCATTTCATCGGTCATCTTCGCTATTTTCGCCGCTTCCCATAACATCGATGCCGCATCTGTCAACAAAAGATCCAATGCGTCTACTAGACTTTGATCTTCTATTCTCAGCCATTCCATAATATCCTTTAGCCAAAGTTCGGCTTCAGATCCAACTTTTCCGTCAAACTTTCTGACATTAAAATTTAGCATCTCACGTGCTTGTTTTGACAAGGAATCTAACATATTCTTAGTTCCTTTCTTTTTTCCTATCGCATTGATTTCCTTGGCGTGGTCGCCAGTTATGATGTCCTCAACTTCTAAATTCATAAAATAAATCAATAATAATTCAATAAGATATATTTTTCAAAAAAACGCTAAAACGAATATTATTCAAACAAAACTTTACATAACTACAACATACTGGTGACAGTAAATAAAGTACAAATCATGCTATAAATAAATATTTGGATTCATTTGTTTTACACCGATCATTAAGTGTATTATTGAAATTATTTCATTGGAAATAAAACTTAATTGTGTTGAGTCTTATTATTTTATGATAACACATGGAGTAAGAACATTCCTTCCAAAATTTTTATAATTCCACTTAACACTAGATTTACGGGTAAAAATAACCGTAAAAATAGGTATACCTAATTCGATATGCGAAATGAGGGAGTCAATAAAGGAATTAATATTTACCCATATTTCATGACGTACCTAAAAACCAACATATGTATTCAAAAAATAATAAATATAAATCATTATTATATATATGTAGCAATAGAATTTTAAATGAGTCAAATTGGCTCAGTCCGTAAATCTAGTGTTAAATATATTATCATTTCTAAATTTAAGCCGTACTGCAGATAAGATGAGATTTTCCATAGAAATTTGAAGTAAGGTTTTATCACGTTGTTTATAAATCAAAATGTTATTATTGACAGGCAAGTTCTTCCAAAACGTTATTAGATCCAGTATATACAAATGGCTATTTCTATTAATATCAAATAATTTTGAAATTATTCATTACGAATAGAATGTTCCTTTTCCATCCTTTTCCATTCTCCAACTCCCATAACAATAAATATTTCAATTTAAAATAAGTTACCCTAAAACATAAGTTAACTGAAATAATAATATTTTAACCAAAATTATGATGACAATAACTTAATTTTATAAATTAATTAAATAATAATGTGAAGTTGAGGTTAATAATATTGAGGTTGTAACATGTTACAACTGACACATTGCGAGGATGGGTATCGATAATGATCATCCCAATATTGTATGGGCAAATTTATTGACTTGCTAACAGGTTCATTGATTACTTGGCACTCTCTAATTCTAGCACAATAATGAGTTCCAAATTTAACATTACTTCTACACCTAGCTTCATCGTGGTATGACGTCCCAACTGTGCATTCACCACTCGAAAGGTATCTTTCACAATATGTTACGTATGACTTCTTGTTCGATTCTCGATAATGGTTATATTGTTTTATTGGTGGCATATCTTTTCGAAAAATTTCTTTCAAATTTGCCGGTTTTTGAATGGGTTCAACCCCGTCAATTATAATCTCTGGATTCGATTCTAACTTTTCAACATTCTCAACAACATTCTCTTCTAGCGTTTCAGGAAGATTTTCTGAGAGGATCGTTTTCAACATTAACTCGTCATCTGGATTTATTAAAGTATTTATTGAATTGTCTCCCTGCATTTGGTTTTCACTCTGGGCAGATTTGATGGAATGCACGGATTCTCCTTTCTCTGATTCATTATTTGGCTTTTTACAGAACGGTAAACACATGTCATTTTTTAAAATAATTATTCAAAAAACAAACATTTTATTATTTCTCATCGATTCTTAAATAGATGAAATTTATTTAATTCAATTATTCGTCAATAAATATAAATGAATTTCAAATATAAAATTTATTAAATAAATTATTTATATAGTTCATATCAGTAGTTCTTTATTGGAGCCTTAGAGCTGCAAGAAAGCTAAATAAAAAATTGGAAAAGCAATTATGGCTTAAAATTTGTTAAAACATCCGTTGAAAAAATTTGTCAACCCGGAATTCGAAGAGTGATCGCCAAACACCATTTCACCGGATCAAAATGATACTATTGGCATCCCTAACGATAGAAGTTACATATTCTTGGATTATTGGGTTTATATTTGTTATTTATCTCTATCCCATATTCACGTTATCGTCCGCAGAGTTTTCCTTGTTAGAGCCAAAACCAATTCAAGAAAAAATATTTTAATAAATCGTAAACTATCAAAAGTTTCAATTGGGGGTTTAAAATGACTAAAAAACTTAAAAACCAATCCATAAAACACAGTTTTGATATAAATCCATAATATGCAAAACCCCACAGTTTCAAATCATGTTCAAATTCATGTTTTTTCAAAATTCACAAAACCGGTAAAATTTCAAGTTTTAATGCTGTAAACAAAACTTCGATGTATTAATGTTGTACCAAAACTAAATAAAACGCATTGTCATCGACAATAAGACTATTCACCAAGTTTCAGCTCGATCAGATATCTGGAAGTTAGTTAATTAGTCATCGCAAGATTTATGCTCCATAATCATTTAACAACGGCGAAGTTAATATAAGGGATTTAAAAATCCTAATAGTAGAAATAATATAAATTTGAAGAAAAAATTAATTGAAATAAGAATTTTTTTAAATAATAAATTAAAAAGTAAGAGTAAACAAAATTTCAATAATTATTGTGAGCGTGTACTTTGTGAAGCATTATTGATAACTCATTGAATCAGAAAATTAATGTGCAGAATGTAGTGAATACTTGTGCTTTAATTTTTGTATAATTTATGTATAAACTGCTGTTAAATTAAATAATTATTAAATTACTTAATTAAATTACAATATATTAAAATTTAAAAAAATAATATATTATTTGAATTATAATTTTTAAAGAAGGATGTTTCAATTAAATAAAATTTGATATAATTAATAATTAATATAATTGATAAAATTTGTCAAAAATCATTAATTTCTATAGTTATTATTTCCTGCCTGATGATGACAGGAAAACTGTCGAAATATATCGTGAAACGAATGTTTGATTAGCGCTTTCTTATAATAAAAATTAAAGATTATTACAGATTCTAAAGTTAATTATTCTGAAATTAAAAGTTTATAATCGAAAAGTCTAGAAGCGTATAGGTCATTTTAGCCGACTGAAAATTATTGTCGACTGGGCCAGAGAATTTCTCATTCAAAACCCAGCGATATTTGGAAATGAAACATTTTTTGCGTTATTCTGTTGAATACGTTTTTGGACCTTAAATTGAAAATTATTAATTTTGCGCCAAATTTACAGAAAAAGTTAATATCTGAAGCGGAACATTAGATCTTTTACCTACAGAGTAATTACGGTTAAAAATTTAAATTCTGAAGTTATTTCAGTAATGTTATATATTTGCCATTGTTAGGGTTAAGCAAAAATAAGATAATGCATGGTAAATTAGTGGAATCAATAAAAACACTAAAAATATTAAAAGTGCAAAGAATAATTAAGATAGGGGAAAACGGGTATGATTGAACGCCGAATCATAATACGAATCCAAAAATAATATTAAAAAGTTAGTTAGTGGTCCATAAAAAGTTATAATGAAATAACAAACTAATTAAAATTAATTAATTCCTTTACGAGAAATCCTAGACAAGGTGAACACCGAGTCAAAGGAAACCCGAGCAGTGTGGAAAATCTAAATTGTATTAAGGCCGATGTTGAGGATACCTAAATAGCAAATTGTTGGGGTTTAACAAGAGAGGCACAGAAATGAGGTGAAAATCGATAAAATCACCAAATTCAAAATCAAAATTTAAAGTACAAAATATTAATTAAAAATCAAAAATTTTAAAAATGAATATTTTCCGGGGGAAACTGGTATGGGCGGATGCTAAATAATGAGACGAGTTCAGCTAGAATAAAATAAAATCAATGGGGGGTCCCTAAAAGGAATAAAGTACAAAAACAAAAATGAAGAATCCGAGCTAATGGGAATCCTGAAGCTAATGGAAAACCCGAGCGAATTGAGAAAACTTGAATTAGCAATCCAATTTTGGGAAGGCAATTAATTTTGCCGGATAAAATAAAAGTGACAAGAGCCGTCAAAGAAAAATAGCCAATTCCCTTAAATTGAATTAGACCTACAAGAGGAAGCCCGGGGAAGTAAGACCAAAACTAATTTGCAAAAATAAAGTCAATTACCAAGTGGGTATAAAAGCAACTGGCAAGAAAACAAAACTGCCAGTTGGCCGAAGAAAAGAAAGTTGAAGTTTGAAGAGAGCGAAAAAGGAAACATTAAAGTTAGTAGAAAATAAACAATTGAAAAATATCGAACGTACCAGAAAGGGACATCTCCCGTTGGAAGATCTACCCTTGCGTGAGATTTGTTGGTAAATTGAAAAGTGCGGACAAAACCTGATTGTATCAAGTGTGAGTAAACTAATAAAAAGTGTAAAAGTGTAACTGCATCAGTGTTAATAAAGATTTTGTGTTGGGTCGTTTATTTATTTTGAAAAGAACACAAAGGAGTCAGACCGTAGTACCGACTTACATTAAAAACCCAACAAAATAATATAATAAATAAGTAAATTACCTTGGGAAAATTGTCATGACAAACGGGGACGATTTTGGGGAACTCGGAGAAGGAAAAAGAAATGGAAAATGAGAAAAAGAAACCAAACAAAAGAAAACAAACAAGAAAGCAAAACAAATTATTTCATTGGAAATAAAACTTAATTGTGTTGAGTCTTATTATTTTATGATAACACATGGAGTAAGAACATTCCTACCAAAATTGTTAATTATTCCAAAGTTATCAGATTATTATTAATAGTTTTATACTTTTACACTAGATAATACAAAAAAGAAAAGGAATTTCAAATTCCAAAAACAGAACAAGAGGGCAGCTTTTCAGAGATATCGGAATTGCTGAGAGAAGTCGGTCTACCAAAAAAAGGAAAAAAGCAAAACATATCTCGACCTCTGTCAGAGATAAAATGCGAACAGTCGGGAAATACGGGAGAACGAAAAAGTGGAAAACATTTGATTATCTTTATTACCACAAATGAAACGAGCTATATAAAGATGAACTGGTGGTCGAGAAAGAACAAAAATAGAGCCAAGAGTACGGAAACAGGAGATAAAACTAACGGAGAAAATTAACGAAGAAATTGTGGGAGAAATTTTATAGAAGTCATTGAGACGAGTATTTATTGGAAAACGATTTGTTGGAGAATAATTGTTAAAGAATAATTGTGAAGAATAGTTGTCGGAGAAGATTTTCAGAAAAAAAATAGACGAAAAGAAGTTATTTGAATATTTGAATAAAGTTGTCGAAGAAGGTCAAAGAAAACAACCTACTCAAAGTCCCAGTCGGTAAACCAATCGGCAGTTAGTGATCTTTCTATCTGGTATTGTACACGAGTGCTAATCATCACTCAGTGTTGCAATAAGCATTGTAAAGTCACCGAGCAGAGTGTTGAATTGATTGTTAGTGTAAAGTGAAAATAATTTGTAATTATCAATAAAGATTTCTGTTGTCAAGTGTTATTTGTGGGTCAGTCAAAGACATGCTTGAAGTAACATGTAAAAAAATATTATCACCAACCCATAACCCAACATCGAGCTAAATAAGAACCACTGGTAATTTGGATTAGACTAATTATTGATAAAATAACCCGAGTGCGAAGCAAAAAGGGGCAAATTAATCTGTTTTGACAATAAGCTCAGAAATTCGCAAATAATTGTAAAGCACCAATTAAATTGTTCTCTCAGCAGTGATATAAAAAGACAGCTGAAAACGAGATAAATTGTCAGTTGGTCGAAGATAAATATGTTGGGCTAGAACTAATTTTGAATCCAAGTGGTTGAAACGTGACAGAAAGACGTCGGAACTTAACATGCAGATATAAAATCAAGTCGACTTAAACTCAAACACTTCCAAACATCAATTAAACAAATAAATAGAATTCACTTAACACAAAAATAATAAACCCAAAAATAAATTAGTATGAAACAAAAGCAAGAAGTATGCCATGAAATCTAGTCAAACACAACATAGATGCATAACAAAATTAGGTAAATTTGAATTATAGGCGATAATGGAAATTAGAAAAATTTCCACAAAATAACATCAGACAATGCAATAGAGAAAAAATGATTACCATCGAAAAGAATAAAAACTAGAATAATCTATTAAATGGTGAAATTCATCGTGGCCGACAAATAGCTAGTGGAAATTGACTAAAAGATAAAAATTTAAGAAGTAAATTAACAAAAAGCTAATCTGAAATAACATAAAAGAATTAATATAAATTGAAATTACTTAATAAAATCTCA
This sequence comes from Schmidtea polychroa, assembly GCA_959609185.1. Taxonomy (NCBI): domain Eukaryota; kingdom Metazoa; phylum Platyhelminthes; order Tricladida; family Dugesiidae; genus Schmidtea; species Schmidtea polychroa. The sequence continues at coordinate 16,697 of CAUHTR010002911.1, forward strand.
GAAAAAACAGAATATTATAGAAAACGCCCATATCCATCATGGCGGCAATATTAATTAAAAATAAATAAAAGTAAAAATTAGAAAACAAAATAAATAATAAATTACGAAAAATAGCCGTCAAAATTGATGAAAATTTAGATTTAAAATTAGATAGAATTAAAATAATTCAAATTTGTTTTACTAAATCAATGCTCGCATACATAATTGCAAACCAAAATTAGGATATATATATATATATATATATATATATATATATATATATATATATATATATATATATATATATATATATATATATATCGACGCATTTCAGTCACAATCTTAATCTTATGCGGAACCTTTGTATCCTGAACTTCTTTTAGAAGTACGAGTTGTATGTTTATTATGTTATATTTGATATATTAAATGCTAGTCATATATCTTGAGTTCCGTTTTTGATCACTTTCTCTGACTAAAATTATTTATTGTTTTTTGTCGGTCCACATTCACTTCTCAAATCAGTAAAATGATATGTGCAACAGGAAGTACCAGTTGTACTATCCCGTTTATCTAGAGTAGTCTTACTGCGCCGTTTATCGGTATACTTTCTGTGACTTGTTTGGACGACGACTAGTATCTGGCGTTATCTACATGGGGTGCGTTTGGGTAGCTACTGATAACAGGTAAGCCCAGTATCGCGGAATACCACGGCGATTAATATGTATATATATGTATATATATATAGGGAGATCGAGAACTACGACATGCTTTTAGTTTGTTCGTGGTTCCAAGGTCTGAATACACAACACAATATTAATAAAAATGAACAAAGTTAACTTATCACTTCAAAAAAACACTAGAATAATTATCGATCATCTTAGTTTATCGAAAAAGAATGCTGGGGAATATGTGAAGATGAAAGACCTAACTTGGATACAGTCGAAATTTCTTGTTTTGCAATATCAATGATTATATAAGAATGCAATTAAAAGACAAATTTGTTTCTCTCAAAGATATAGTGAAAGGTTTTAATTTTTATTGGATAAGTGTTTCAATTATTTTCAAATATATTATTTAGAATCTAATGCTGGTATATTATCATTCAAATAAGTAAAAGAATTTATAATTGAAATAAAATGCTTTAAACACCAAATGATTGAACCTATTGCAAAACAAAAAATCCCGATGACGTTTCATTTAGATATTTTAAATTTTCTGGCAACGCGGTAATTGCAAGAAACGAAGTAGCTTTAAAAACATTTCTGGCAATACCAATCCCAGTAGCCGCCACCGAAAAGGAATCATTATTCAAGCTCTTAAATATTACTTGTAATCAGCATTTATAATATATTTATAATATATTGATAATTAAATTTCAGGTGTTTTTTAGGTATTTTATGACATGTTATGAATTGGAATTATTTCAATAAAATGTAAGTTAAATATATTTTTAACTAAAAAGAAATAAAATAATCACCAAACACATTTATTTTTTTAAGACATTTAGGCGTATATGGATAAATTTGTTTTTTAAGTTTTTTTTATCTTCTTTCTCCAGCTCAGTTTCAATAGCCTCTTTGACGATGTAGACGGATTTTGTCATTTTCTAAAATTCTATGAAAATATTATTTTTTTAAAATAAGTTATTAAAATTTACGATTTTCGAATTTTTTTCTTCAATTCCAAAGATGTCGATGGAACTTGCTGAATATCTTCACACAAAGGCGTTTGACTAGAAATATCTGATATGCTGTAAAATATTTTAATTATTTGTAATTAAATAAAAAAATTCTTACATTGTCAGATCTTCACCTTCGCAAAATGGAAGTGTTTCCAAAGAAATATCTGAAAATCTAAAGAAATATTAACTTCAAAAATATTTTATAAATAGATCTTACGATGTTTTGTCGTCCTTTTCTCGAAAACTCAAAGTTGAGTTGTCAGATTTAAAATCCAAATTTTTTTCAGCCATGAATTTAAATAATTTTAAATTAATGATATGTTAACAGTATGTTAATTAATTTCTACTTTTTGAATAAAAAAAGCTATATTAAATTTGCGCGTATTTTATATTATGTGTGCTGTGTTTGTATGTAAAATTATTTTTCTGTCACTTTCTCCTATAATAAAACTTTTAATATTCGGAACATTAAATTTTTGCACACAGGTAAGTTTGTGTGTTTCCTATAATATAATTTTATCGATTTTTTTAGATTATAGAAACTTTTATATTCTGGATTTAGGTGTATTAATTATGAATTGTAAAAATTACTTTTGAATATTTTCATTTAGAATATTAATTTATTAAGGTTTATCTATGAGTATATTTAGATGTATTAGTAAAGAATTATTTCAATGGCAGACTTTGTTATCAATCAATGCGGCTCGCCAAGATTAGACGGTTTCATTTTTGGATGGGTTGAATTAATTATTTCCATTTTGATTTTGTATAATCCTCAAAAACGTTAATTATACAATTAGAATGAATTTAAAATGAATTTAAGCTATCAATTTTGAATTCATTTATTCCATTCAATTAAGGGCGATGCCTGCAGTTTCATTCAAAATCTTGTAACTAATAATTCATATTAATAAATCTGGCGAATTTGTACAAAACAACAAAGAAATTTGTTTTTTGTTCATTTTCGATTTATTATTTTTTTCTTTTAACCTTTCAAATACAGGTCACCCTCCTATAACACGGTAGATAGGTTCCAAGATAACGGCGTGTTGTTTGAAACCGTGTTATATGGGACCCAATATAAAAAAGGTAGTTAGGTTCCAAAACTTAAAATATATAGACATATTTTTTAAGGTCCATAGAAATAACTTCAATTTTGAAACCGTGTTATAGGAGGGCCACCTGTATTTTCATTATGATTTCATTTGCGTTACAAAGGAAAAATATTTCATCAACAGTAATTATGAAAATAAATGAAATGTTAAAAGAATATTTGTGTTATCATAACTGTTAAATTATTGGGAAACTTTATATTTAAACTTTCAGTAATACACAGTGACGTTCTAATTATATCTTTCGGCAAATATAATTTTACAATTGTGATTCTCATATGCTATTTGCATTAACATTTCAAATCAGGTTTCTGATATCTATAATTAATTAAATTTCAAATAAAAATTTATTTCTATCAAAAATTCCTTTATCATCAAGCTGAATTATTCAATGAAATTTTCAAATATTATAATTCTAATATTATCAACCAGAGGGATGATTCACATTTCATAAATGAAAATTCAGTAAAATATTTTTTTTGTAAAAACTGTTGTTTTTCAAATCCACAAATTTAATTTTTAACCTCTTACATATGTATATGAAGGACATATTCGTCATTGACAAGGTCACTACTTTGCGCTTACTCCTTGATACATCACCAATGTAGTCATTTAAGAGAATCTCTATGAACTGAATTTATATATTCACCAGCTGTTATTCTATCGCTAAATGGCATAAGGATAAGTCGTGTTTCTCGTTTCTCGGTGGTTATTAAACTGTCAATTACTGGTCGGACTCCGAGCCATGGGCGTCCGCAGGAAAGTTTTCCAAGGGGGGCAAAAATATTTTTTTTTACCAAGTAGACAATTTTTCTTCCTAAACGCCTTCACGATTATTATACTTAAGACCATCTCTGTACCTATGGCGACGACCATGTTAGTACTGTACATAGTGGTGGAAAAGCAATAAGCAGGTGAGCTCTATTGTTAAAACTATTCCTCATTGAATTTTCCTTACGGGTTCTGAACTGCCGATAGAAGGTCTTACGTCATTATTCATTGTCTATTTCTATTGTTGGATCATTGAAATGGCTTCATTTAACTATGGTCCTTATTTCTGGATTTTTATTTACTATTTTCTTCAAAATTTTGCGCAGGGATCGGCCATTATTTCCGAGCTAATGAGTGTGGTTACATATTTCCCATAAAATTTGAGTAGGGATCTGCCTGTATTTTCTACTTCTGACATATAAAATTAATCAAACTAAACCTCATCTACCGACGACTTAACTTAGTTACCATGTCACTACTCCTAGCTCCCTCGTATTCATAAAAATAACGGTAACGGACCCGTCCTATGCTATCTATATTCAAACAAGGCTCCAAACTGTCTAAAATGACTATATTTTCCATCGACCCTATCCCTAACTATGTCCTATAAAACGATGTACCAAACTGGCGAAAACATCTGTCGACCAACAGCACAAGTGCCATCGGCCCACAAACATTCTGTTCAATCTAGGACATCAAAGTATAAAAATAAAAAAAATATTCATAAAACCAAATTAAATGACAATTGAATGATTACAATTATTGCAAAAAAATCATGAATAAAATGGACAAATAAAAGCATTGACTAAACACAAAGAAAAAACTCTACAAAATTAAATTTAAAAGTTCATTAATTTCTTAAAACATTACATTGATTTATATTATATATAAATTTACAGTTTTGGTATCATTTCCATTCCTGGACAAATTGAGGACTGGAGGACCTTGGGCCAGTAGAACGGACAGGGCGAGAATCTGGAGCCCTGGCTTGGGTTAAGAAAAAGGCCTATCGGAATGAAGGTCTAGTAGCCTGAACACAAGCAATTAACAAAATAGAGGTCGCTGTGGACCATCTACACCAGGTGGAACATCAGATCCGATCCGAAACGCTAGAAGATTCCGATGGAGTAGCTCTTTGTTCTAACTCAGATCGAATAGTGGCTATCCGCAGAAGCCTGGAGCAAGGTCCGGAATTCTTAAGCCCTACCAAAACGCCTCAGCTGGTCACTCCCCGAAAACGGGATGGCCCTGGAAGGTAACCCGGTGGAACTGAGGTCGATCTCTCACCATGGAACATTCTGACTATCAATTCGCACTGATCATTTATTATTTTTAAATATATCGACGTGTTATTAGGTATATCATTTTCATCGAATTCAGTATTGGTATGATAAATATTTAAGTCTGTGGTTCCTGACTCACGTTTTCTATAAAAAGAAATCAACTTAGTGAACAATACATAGCGTATATTTATATTCAAATTATAACACTCACGTTTTTACAGTGATAAATAACACTCGGTTAGATCCCCTGATGAGTCCCGCTGAGGTTATTCGGTTCTGTGCACTTTACAACAAGAATCCATTCGACAATCTGATCCCGAGTCTATTATATCCGATTTATCAATTTTCTTTGATTCACCTGTTTCTATTTCCAACAATAACCTATTCCCTAAAATCCCATTCTAAATTTTTGAGTCCCTACTTGAGGCAAAATGTCGTCTGTTTTTGACTTTGGGTCTCCTTGATAAACATACTCTGACCATTTCATAATCACCGTGATCTTTTTGGATGGCTTGCGTTTCCAATGTTTGATGACCTTGTTTTTCTATGCAAATATCTTGACTGGAACCAGGTGCTCTCCATCATCCGGAACCGGCTCTTGTGCTTCTTTATCCTTGCCCGGAGGTTTTCCACTAGCTGTATCACTAACTGTATCAATAAATCGAAAAATATTGATAAGTTAATCAGGGAAAACAGTAAATGAGAAACAGACTCAGTGTACCAATCACTACTTTTGTTATCAATTTATGTGATCCATTAATGATAATAGTAATGCTAATATATTCATTAAAGTTTCTATAACCCTTAATTTATGAAAAATGGAATTCCCACATGAATTGAAATTTAAATTCACTATGTGGGACGCCAATTTTCCTCATTGAAACAGATCTGTCCCATCATACTTCATTCTCACTCAGTCCACAATTCATCAGAAATTCAACAAACGAAATGACAAATATTCTTATTAGTCATCAAACAGGAATCTAGTCAAAGAAAATCATAAAACAATTTTATTAATAATCAAATCATTACTAATTTAAAAATTTAGGTGTCATGCGAAGCTTTCAGCGACGATACACATTTAGTATCGGCAGGATCTCCTGGGACTCCTGGCTCTGAATGGATGCGTTCTTGGATTGTTTCGTCGACCGGTTTCTCGAGTTGGCGATGTTGTTTTCTCTGGCATGATGAGATTGAATATTCCCGTTATCGTCATCTATGTGAGGGCGAATTATCTACCTTACTGGATGCTTGCATGCGTACTGGTGACTATATGTGTAGTGTTGTTGATATTTAATTGCTAGAGTATATATTGTGATTAATGTTTGAGATCTTAATCGTCTCATTCATCCGCCTAACGGAAATCGAAATCATTTTATTCTGCTGAGTTATACTTCATCATGATATGCTGATCGATTGTCAAAGACTTTAGCCCTACTTCGCAACATCCAAGATTGTGCTTGAGTTCTGACTTATTTTCGTTGTACAATCGTTAAGCGTGCTAACATGATCATCATTGCGAGGAACCTATTATGTTATAATTGAAGGTTTGTCGTCGTGCTGAACGAGTCGAATATACTCTTCACTGAATAAGTTATCTTATGATATTACTGAATGATATTACTGGGATTGATCTACTCTATTTCTGGTCACAGATTGGAGTGGTTTTGTAGCTCAATTCAGATGTAACTTTTCGAACTTTTCGACTTTTCGATTTATGATGGACTTATATTGTTGACTTTCAATTGTATGCTGTAAAAGAGGGGCTTTGAATTTTTTTGAATTTCCCGCTATAAAAAATATATATATATATATATATATTTTAAATGCTCACTATTAAATTATCTTACTCAGACTATATGCCTTTTCTAATAGGGGATAAATAACTGGAAGTGAGTTAGAAAGTTATTACAGTTTAATTTAAATGGATCAATTTGTTTTACTTATTTCTAAACTTAATATTAATAACCATACGTCTCAATAAATTAAAACATTTAAAATGATCTTTGGTCAAAATTTATCACATTAAAAACAGGGAAAACACGAAAAAATTAAATCAATTTGTTATTGGATCTATTGAGACTGTTATTTTATTTTATTATTTATTTTTTATTATGGTTATTTTTTCCTTATCGTGAATGCTTGTATTGAGAAAATTTGTAGAGTCCAGCAGAGTCTCCTTTAAAAAAATATTGTTTCAGGACAGCGGCGTACTTGTGTGTAAATTTTTACGAGAACATATATATTACAGTAACATAAAAAGTAAAAATAACTATTATGACTTATACAACTTTTATTCGAAAAATAATAGATATAGACCTTAAAATTTAGGAATTTGTGGATTTTAGGTCTGTTTGGGATACAAATTATTACTTTAATTTGTGTTATATTCCGAATTAAATTGAAAGGAAATTTCCGTTTATATACGATTATAGTTAAATGGATTGCAATTTAGAGTAAGCTGTTCTTGAATCGCTATATTATATCCTGAAGTTCTTTATAGTTTCTTTAAAATAATTCTTTGTAATATCCTTTTCTAATTTCTGATTTAATTTCTTTTTAAAATTCGTTATTGGTTTTTTTGTAATTCTCTATAGCAATTATTTGTCATAGAGAGTTATACTATATAGTTTAATTATATTTTAATATAATGTACATAATAACAGTAAAATAAACTGTTGGGTTTTGGATTATTTCAAGTCGGTTCTCTCTGACTCCTTGTGTCCTTTAAATCAAAACAATGAACGACCCAACGTATATTGAAACAACAGGTTCACAATTTATTATCACGCTACAATTACTGATCAAAGTTTTATACGATTCTCCGCTCGGCGTTGATGCTTTGCAAACAAATAATATTCACCTTTTTGTCCTTTAGATTATCTCGATTCACATTTTCCTCGGTTTCTGTTTGGTTTGATTCCTTTTCGCCTTTTCGTACTCTTAATTCTATTTCTTCTTTTCCCTACTTTCCCTAATTCGTCTACCAGCTTTTCCTACAGTCTAATTCTTCGAACCCTAAATGAGGCAAAATGCCTATTTTCTCTGATTTTCCCTTTGCTTATATACTCCTCGAAATCAGGATGACAAATGGTTATTGCCGGACCAATCTTTCGTTTGACATTTTCTCCTACGTGTTTTCTTCGGCTGTCACCCATAATGATCCAACGAATCCAGATAATTAATGGCCCTACCGGTCTTCTTACGCGCGCTATCTTCTCCTTACTCTTTTCCCATTAATCATTGTGTCAAGCTAATGGGCCCAAATCTTCCTTTTGTTTGCCTTTCTTCTTGTTTACCCAGCTCGGGTTTCCTTTATCACTCGGGTTCTCCATTGGCTCGAGTTTCCCATTAGCTCGGGTTTTCCATTAGCCAATTAATTAATTAATTAACGTTTTCTGTTTTCATACATTTGAATGTTTTTCGACCCTTCCTAACCATTTTCTGATAAATCTCTAGCCATCATCTTGTTGAACATTAGCTAATCTATACCTGTCCCGTTTTTCCCATTCGATTTCGATGATTTTTCCATTTATTGATTTTTCTCGGATTTCCGGATTCTTGCCTTTCGTAATTGCTTTTGGCATTTTCTAATACTGTTTCCATCACACTTTTCTTTACATATTGATTCTGTGCGCGATCCCGCTTTTATTTGTCTTTTTTTCTTCGCTTACTTTCTATTTGAATTATTATTCTAAATTTTGAATTATTATTCTAAATTTCCTTTAAATTTTAATTTTAATTTACGGACCTCAACAAAACTATACATTACAAATCCTAATTACAAATTTAAAAAAAATTAACACCATACTACAGAGACCTTTTTAGGTTGAAATATATCATTTATTAATAAATGCTTTTCATTATTATTAAAAATAATCTATCTTATAGTCGAAAATTGTTTCATTAATTACATTATTTGCAGCAAAAGGCTTAAATTATCACTTTATTGTATTATTATTATTATTATTATTATTATTATTATTATTATTATTATTATTATTATTATTATTATTATTATTATTATTATTATTATTATTATTATTATTATTATTATTATTATTATTATTATTATTATTATTATTATTATTATTGTTTTATTTAAAGTTATATTTCTTTGAAAAGTTATATTTTTAATGTAAACGACTTCATCTATATGGTGTTTAGAAATGGTTGAGTTAAAATTTATAAAACTTAAAATCTCAAAAGATTAAAAAAATAACAGACAAATGGCAAAGTGGTTTTATTTAGGTATTTCTAATTTTTAGACAAAATTTTATTTTTTGGAGAATTATGCTAAAAATTCAAGTTGATTTTTGATCTTTTATAAAAAAAACATTAATTAAAAATTTGAGTAATTCAAGGTATTTATTTATATTTCATATCTATAAAAGAAATGTATTTAATTCATACTATTTCAAATTAATGATAAATACATTTCGTCTTTACATACAAATTTCTATGTAATTAATTGTCAAACCCGCAAAGCATTATTAAACACGTATGTAATAATAAATTTATGTAATTAGAAAACGTAATTATAGAAATCATATTTTTTGAATAATATTTGCATGAATTAATTATTGAGTATCCAAATTAATGATAAAACTGCCACAATAAAACAAATTTCCGTCGACTTACGATAAATTATACAAATTAGTGATTGATATTAGCAATTAATTTCAATTGCCTCATTATCAAATGGGCCCAGACCAGACAGAAAATAAAAGTAACTTTTCTTAATTAATTTATCCCTGTTTTTGTTAATAAAATTTATGTGTTGAGAAGAAATATGAATTATTACAATAATTCTTTGAAGATAACCGAATTAACAAGTTATATAAATTAATCCAGACTCTGGATGTAGACTCCAGAGTAATATCTTTTCATCTTTCTACCATAATTTCCATACTAAAAGACTCCATTAATTATTAAATTGATTAATTAAAAAGTTGTGGTTATCATTAAGAATTAATTTAAAAATTATTTTTCGGAAAAAGGCCTTCAATTTCGATCATTGTAGAGAAATAAAGTACAAAGTTTCACTGATAAGGGATTTTATTTTTCAAATGTTTTAATTTTTTTTAATTAAATCTTTTAATAAAAATTGCTAATTAATTACTTTTGAAATTTATTAAAATTTTTTATGTACATGAAATTAGGTTTTTATAACAGTTCTAAGTGGAAATAATAAGAATAATTAAGAAATTATTAATATATTTTAAGATTCTATTTTAAGTTAAATTGTTTAATATAAAATTTGTCTTTTGAAATAAATTTTAAAAAATAAATTAGGTATTTAAATTATTTTATTTTATATTTTTTGAGAAGTGTTTTACAAATCATTAAATTTTATTTATATGATTAACATTGAGTTATTTGCTAAAACTAAAAGTAATTAATGCTTTTGATTTGCAATATTATTTATTTTCATTTTGTTTACAGTCGTTGATTACCATTATATATATACAGGNATCCGTAAAAAAATATTTTACACCATTACAAGCTTCTTCCATATATCCTTTTGAGTTTTTGTATAAATGCAACAGATTTCATGTTAGGAACATTATTCGGAGATTGTAAACATTTGAAAGATTTGGATTCCGATTTAGATACACGGTAATTATAATGAGTTTTTGTCTTTCATAGATAAACTATATATATCTTGTACCATAAATCTCAAAAAGCTCTTCAACAATTGGATTTGTACATCATTAATGTTACCATAAAACTTCAAAAAATAAAATGAGTTTTCATTGACATTAGTTTAAGAAGTGTATGACTATTACCTAACATTAACTAAAGATTTCTAACAGAGTATAAATGAAAAATTAGGAGATTTTCAAAAATGATAAGAAAAAACTTGACTTTGAATGTCATTTATGCATACTGACAGTGCTAAGCCTGATGTATCATTTTCTTGATGAGCAATTTGAAAGGCAAACAAATGAGTAATTATATGGCAGCTTCAGTGTACAAGATGCGTAACAGAGAAGTTCCTTGCCACCACTCTCCACATATCCAGATGTGCTGTGCAAAGAGCTTGTGCAATTTGGACTTCTGCAGATACAGATAGAACAAACACCGCATCTATAAAACGTGAAACCTCATTTTTTTTATTTCTGTCACCTTTTGTATTTCTCGAGAATCAGTTTATCGTTGAGCTACGGAAGCAAATCTCCGTAGTTGCCGTCCTGCATGTGATTCTGTCAAAACTCATTATCAAATTAACCGCCGTTTATGATGATTAAACCATCAAAATACTCACTTCAAAAACTAGATTTTCTCAGTCGAGTTCTATGCCTCATCAACCTTAGGTACATCATGTACTTAACAAACGGTATGCTAAATGCTGTATTACGCATGAAAATATCAGTTACCGCCAACATTTGATGGTACATATATATGTAGCGATGGGTAGGAAGCTCTGGATTTTGTGAATGGCATTATTAACAGTGAGAAATATGTCATTGAACTTCAAGAAAACCTTTTTCACATGATTGATAACTTTTCAGTATGGAAATCTGTTGTCTTTCAGCCACACAACGCCAGACTACATTTATCGGCATGTACTATAAAATTCATAAAAGAAAATACTGTTAATGTGACATATTGACCAGCCTTAAGTCCAGATCTTAATATTGTCATTATTATAAAAATTGTCATTATTATAAAAATTGTCATTATTATTAAAATAAACATTAATATTATTAAAATGAAGAGGAAAAATTAACAAGATGAGACCCACATCATTAAAAGAATTAGAGATAGCTATTGAAAAGGCATAAAATGACAGCTACTTCTTCCTTTTTCAGCCATCTGTATGTTTCAATGCGTTCTAGTTTTGTATTTTTTAAAAAGCATGACGGACAATAGTTTTGTGTTTCCTTAATCAGTATTAATCTATATTTTCATCATTTTAATTGGGATGTCTAACCTTGTATTTACTACTATCTATTTAGTGTATAAAAGCTACTTCAATTGGGACAGTTAGCTTCGACTTGAACAACAGCTGCCTATTTCCTAAGAAAGTACTCTCATATATATTAAAATTCTAACTCTGTAAATGGAAAGTAAAAGTTACTGTTGGCATTGATTCATTTTAAATATGCCATAATGAAATGAAAAGAAATTTATGGGGTTGTAAATATCAATAAGACTGAACTGCCATTCAGAACATTGCAATATGCAATCAGTAATGCGCAGAAAATGCGGCACCTGATCCCAGCTATTGCTCAAATACAGCAATCGAAATTATTATCCCATTCAATTTCCCTGAAATGCATTTGAGAATTCTTGTATTTTCAATTAAATTTCAAGTTATAATACAAAATAAGGAAGCCAGATAATTTTTTATTCTATTTGAAAATTGCATAATATTATAAATAATTTTATTTATTAAATATAATATTTTATTAATCTATTAGTTAAATATTAATTATTCAAATAATATATTTAATTAAATTAAAACATGAACGGAAATAATAATTATTAATAATAAATTTATTATTATTATTGAAAAATTACTCTTATTGTTTTATTAAATATGTTGAGATAATTTATATGGTTCGGTAGGATTTTCAATAATCTAACTCCACGAGCTCCTTATCATAGGAATGCCTCAACACAAGTAACTTTCATTTTACTTTTATTTAACCTTTATTTTACCTTTATTTTTACCTTTATTTAACCTTTATTTAACCTTTATTTAACCTTTATTTTACCTTTATTTTACCTTTATTTTACCTTTATTTTACATTTATTTTACCTTTATTTTACCTTTATTTTACCTTTATTTTTACCTTTATTTAACCTTTATTTAACCTTTATTTAACCTTTATTTAACCTTTATTTTACCTTTATTTTACCTTTATTTTACATTTATTTTACCTTTATTTTACTAAACTTTACAATCTCTGAGATTTTACAATAGATTTACTGGATATATGGGCAGGTAATCCTATGGAAGAACGCTTCAAATAAATTGACTAGTCAAATTTGATACTACTCAAAGATAACTTTTCTTCCCTCTTTATCTTTCTTTACGACTTTGGTTTCAGTTTCTTCACTTCTTTACCACAATTTTTATTTTCGACCAGATGGATAAATCGAGAGATCCTTTATTAGGAAACTTTCGCCTTATCAAAATTCTCATCAAAAATCTCACCAATAACCGGGACCAGTATAATTTTTTAATTTATTAAACTTGTTGACGTTTCACCTGTCTAATTTGAAGTTTTCCAATAAATTTATTTGTTTACATTTAATTAATTAATTAGTTTGTGTTCCTTTAATAACTTTGTCTATACCTACTAGCTAGGGTACCCGGCATTGGCCGGGGCAATGTAAGTTGTGTTGTAAAATTGTTTTCTTTCAGTAAAACACATATTATTTTCCAAAAGTATTTATTTATTTTAAACACATACCACATGTTATAAACATTTCAAAAAGAACATTACAAAAGAAAACATAATATTAATTCATTTTAAAATGATCCTGTCAACCTGAGATTTTAAGAAAGTGCTTCTTACATAGACAATGTTTTTTATACTGCCATGTGGTGCAACGATGAAGAGGTTTTTGGCTGAACCAACTCTGGAGCAAGCACCTTAAGGTAGACGATGGTAAAAACAGGGCTCATCCAAGTTAATAATGAAAGACACACAAAAATATGCACAGAAATTGAAAGATACAGAGGACATTATTAAAGCCCAAGTTGTATTTCAGATATACTTGCCTCCAAGGTCTGTTTTTGATCTTGGCGTTTTTTGGGTCTGATTGTGTAGTAAGTAATATGGGCCTGTACGAAAGAGAAAGCATTGAAAATCTTACCCAGCTTTGTCCTGGGCAGTCAATTAACTCCAAAGTTATACAAACAGAATTGCCAGTTGGTCGAAGAATGAAAAGGGATAGTAAGGTGAAAGGGAGTAAAGTGAATTTAACTTAGTGATAACCAAATTGTTTTGAACCCAGCATACCAGAAAGGGACATGTCTCGTTGGAAGATTTAACCCTGCGCAAGGTTCATGTTCGAATTGAAAAGTGTACAGAGTAAAAAGAGTTATTTAAAGTTGTGTAAATTGAGATTATTTCATTAAAGTGTGTAATAAAAGAAAGTGGTGTAATTGTGATAATTCCAAACAAATGTTATTGTGTTGGGTGGTTCGATTTGATTAATTAATGGACACCAAGATGTCAGACAGTGATTCCGCCGACTTACACAAAATACCCAATACGAGGAACAAATTTTGTTCCTGATAATTTTTTGAATTAAGCTGTAACCGGTACTTTGCTTAGTAACCAGAAAACAAGATCAGTAAATAAGGTACACCCGGGGATCAAACAATTTGGGTAGAAAGTAGCCTATAATTTCGGCCTGACTAAAAGAGGAAGCTGTACAAAATTTATTTGAGATATCTTCAGAAATTTGTATATGTATAGTGAACATACAGAAAGACAGACACACACACACACACACATTCACCAACATATAGTTAAGATATTCGTGTTCATCTCATTATTCACCATCCATATAGATCTATTTCTTCCGAAAAATATTAATTTTTAATTTTAAAAATTTTTGAATTAATTTTCCTACTTCAATTATTATTTTTGAATTTTGTTACACTAAACTTTTTTATTATTTTTATTATAAAAAATTATCTTTTCAAATAATAATTAATTAAACATCTATCTCATCTGTTTCATACCAAAACATAACTATCCAAATTTACTTTTACCTAAATTTTTAATTAGAAATATTTGTACTATTATTTTTAGGGTTATTTAAAAAATATAATAAATAATAAAATATCTGTGACTCAATTTAAACTTTTTTGGCTTAAATATTTATTTTTAAAGTCAAGTATGATTTATTTTTGAATCCCAAATAAAGTGAACTAAAATTCGTTAATAAATTTCCATGAAATTAGATATTTTTTAATTCATTCTATAATGAAATCTGTTGATTATTTATTGCCCAATTTGTTTCTAATGATATTAACAAAATATTGGCAGCTGATGGTAATTTATTTCCCTTGATTTTTCTAATTAACAAAATTTTGTTTAAAGTGTCTAAAATATTGAAAAATAATAATTATTAAAATAATGGAAATAATTGGAGAAATAAGCAAATAAAGAAAGTGGGAAAAGGAGAATAATGGGAAAAACAATAGAACAAATTAATTTAAAAATATTTATTTTTTTTGAAAATCTTGAGCGTTAAAGGCTATATGATGATGTGACAAAACAAATGACATTTTTAAAATTCATTTTTTATAGTTCTTACGGAATTTAGACCTCAGTAGAGTTCGTCCGTAAGTTGATTTCGTATATTAAATGCAAATTTAATTAATTTTATACGTTATAGTAGTTAATTGGGAATTTTATATGTTATCGTAGTACTCGTTTGATTTAAGGAATTTTGGTGGTAAATTATTAAATTCCTAACTATTGGTGTTATGTGAGATAAAACAATAGAACGCGCAAGCATCAGTTCGGCAACATCACACCTGTAGGCCGACCCTCTCGCACCATCGCTGAAAATAACTTACTCGAAATTAACTTAAACGATTGATTTGGGCGAAAGCACGAAGTCAAAGACAGTGTTGACGGAATGAATACGACCTAAAAGAGATGGGCATCGTCCACGTCGGCGTATGCATTATCTAATGTAGATCGAAGTACTTCACTAAACACTCAACTAAATCTCCATTAAATTCTTTAATGCTTCGTTGAAACTAAAGAACTGAAGGTGTTCTGCATTCTAATAGTGGCGACGAAGAAAAAATTTGATAAAAATAAATTTGTGAGAAATTTGAATTTATGAGGAGAGTAAAATAAAGTGTTGAGAATCAGGAAACAGTTGGATGAAGCTTGCGTATTGAATTACTAAATCAGAGGTATTTGAGAATCTCAAATCAAGCTAAAAGCAACCAGATCAATTTTGCGAATCGCTCATTACCGGCAGTAGTCAACAATGTTCCCTCTAAGCCATAAGCAGCAGTGCGCGCAAAGTCAGCTGCGCTGAGCAGCCTTTAAATACAAATGAGCGTCAAAATGCTATAACGTGGTTGTAAGAGTTTTAAAACGACACTACAGAAATATACCATTATTATGCATCTGGCGACTATGTTGAAAACTAAGTAGATAACCGGTCTTCGCTGCTGGTGGTCCATTTACATCGACAATTTCCGTGTGCTTTTTACTAGGAACAACTGCCATGAAACGGTTGAATTAAATATACTGCGCTGAAAATAATTTTGCTGCGCTGGGGAGTTGGAGGTGCTGCTCGCGCGCACGCGCGCAGCTTAGAGGGAACGTTGGTAGTCAAGTGGTTGAGTTCTTAGAGTATTGTCATTGCTGTGCTATTCTACCCGGAGGGTTGTAATAAGCATTTAAAACATTTGAGGTGCTTTAAAAATTGGTATCTTTGAACTTGTTGTAATCAATTGTGATAATTAATAAAGTTATACGTCATTTGGATTTGTCATCGTCGTTATTAAATAACTCACTTGGAGTCAGATCAGTGATTGGCAGCTTAATAATAACCGATCAACTACAATATAACGAACATATCTTTTAACGACATCAAAATTATCTTGACATTAAAGCAATCTATGTTCATTATCGTCAAAGTTTCGATATGGTTGCTATAGCAACCAATAACCTTAAACTGACCTATAAAAAGGGATCTTGACATATCTGGCAAGGACACATATTCCAATCCTCAATCATCCATAAAATAATTAAAAAAGTTATATAATTTATTCATTAGTTATAATTTAAAAGCTTTTTTTAAAAATTAACCAATGTTATTTAACACTCTCCGTGTAAAAAATAATGCTGATATTTATAGTGACCCGTTCTATTCCCACAAAAACGGTTACAAAATGTGCCTTCAGCTTCATCCCGATGGATTCAAAGCTGGAAAAGGGACACATCTTTCTGTTTTCTTTTTCATAATGTGCGGTGAAAACGATGTACTTTTGCAATGGCCTATGAAACTGGAATTGACATCTTGCTTTAATGTCGAATATATTCGACAAATATACGGAGAGGGTTAATTCAAATAAAAATAAATTAAAACGAATAAAAATATTTCATTTTGAAAATTTCAGAGTTCTGATATATTTTCAAAGGCCTTCCTGCATAGAATTTGTAATGAATTCGCTTAGAATTATTTGGAAATTTGACATTTTTTCATTATCAAATTCGGGAAAGGAATATTTATAAATTTCCCATAGAAAAATAAAATTTTCTTTGTTAATCTCCATATAGCTTTCGGCTAAAATGATGTCGTTAATTGTGATTTCTCTGAGAGAATCTACAGTCGTTGATATGGCATGCAAGTTTTGATAATTAATTGTTTGAATGATCATTTAGCCCATGAAATATAGAATTTAAAAGTTAATCTATCATTTTTAACTTAAGTTAAAATTTTAATCCTAAAAATATTTCATATACCTTTAGGTTTCCTTTCATACGTCATTTAATTTTAAAATAATTTTAAAAATAATCTGCATAGTGCTTCCCAAAGAGTTGATGAGTGAACCGGCATCTGTCTCCATTATGAATCAAGAACTTGGGTAAAAATTTGAATCTAATATTAAAGTGGACAAGTATGCATTTATATAAATTTAATGACATATTTAAGATCATATAAAAAGAAAAATAATTAATAAAATTGTTACTAGCTTCTGCGGAAATAGTAATTTTTTCTATCTGTTCGACAAACTAAAAGTTTGAGACGTTTTTTATATGTATATGTACAGGCATCCCTTGAATTACATGGTAAATTAGTGCCACGTTATTTACAACTGTTATACAGGACTCTGAATTTTCGAAAAGAATTAAATATTTACAAATTATATTCCAAACTACTTAGTCATTGTTAGAAAAAGAGAAGTATTTTTAAAAACTAAAATAGAGTACTCCGTTACTCTAGGGATGCCTTTTTATACGAGTCGGTTACTTTGAAAGTGGCCTAAGTCCATTTATCAAAGAAATCAAGCTAGCTATTTAAATAATTACATTTTTACGTTACTTTTTCATTTTGAAGTAAATTATAAATAATATATTTAAAATCATCAAGATTTAGTAAAATGAAAATTAATTGGTTAATGGTTAATAGAATGATTAAAAATTTTATTTAGAAAGTGGTATAACCTAAATGGGCTTAGGTCACTTTCAATATATATATATATATATATATATATATATATATATATATATATATATATATATATATATTTCGACTATAAGATAGTCGAAGTCAATCTCCTGGAATTTGACAAGGATTGACAAGGACTTTCTTATAGTTGAAATTTTTTCATCAAATACATTATTTGCAGCAAAAGGCTTAAATTATTATTTTATTGTTTTAAATAATAGATGCTTGTAATAAATGCTACCAAGAAATCATCACTTTATAATAGTAGGTTATATGAGAGTTATTTAAATCGTAGAAAGAAAAGTACAGCAAAATCTTTATGACAAATATTAATTAATTTTGGTAAGTTTATTTATGCTAAATCCAAAGTTTGATATTTTTTAAATATATAAATGCATGATATATTTTATTCATTATAATAAATTATTTTAGAATATGGAGAATATGAAATTTGTTCAACATTCTAACGGTGGAGATGAAAGTTATATCTGGTTTTACTTTCTTAAAGAAGAATAAGGAAACTATGCAAAATGCAAGAAGTGTGGTAATTTTTTAAAAACCGGAGGGGGCTCAACAAGCGGCCTCCACGCACATCTAAAGATAAAACATGAAATAAATTTACGGAAACGTGTTGGTGCTGAACCTGTAGCTGGATCTAGCTCCCAATGTGATAAAGTGAATCCTCTAACCAAAATTACAAAATATTTCTGAAATACTAAGGACGACTCACTAGCAGCGGTACTAGCAAGAATGACAGCGCGTGATGGTTTACCATTCAGAATATTTATCACATCTGATGATCTTAGAAAATCACTAAAAGCATTAAATTTAAGTGATGAGCTACCAAAATCAACCAACACCATTAGAAAAATTGTCATTAATTGCAGCGAAAAAATTCGTCAATTATTAATTAATGAAATATCTGATTGTAAATGAAATGGCAAGGGTTTTAGTATTACTTTCGATGAGTGGACCTCTATAAGAAATCACCGATACATAAATATTAACCTTCATTCGGAAAATTGTTAGAGAAGAATATCATTTGTTTAATAAATGATGGTGCAGCATTTATGCAAAAAGTAGGCAAATTAGTACCGGCTGCTCAGCAATTACGTTTGGCTCATGCGATACAACTTGCGGTCGTCGATGTTCTATATAAAACAAGTACAACCGAAGAAACAAACAATAGTTAGAATGAGTCAATTTACATGGATTCCGATTCTGAAACTGAAGAATGCAATAATTACGATGCCAGCGAAGGAGATGACTATGAGGATGGCTTAGTAATGAAAACAATATACAGGGACGAGAACGAGATATTGAATAAATATAACACTGAATTTTTTAAAAAATTATTTTTTTGAAAACCGGTTTTAATTCCAGTATCCCGGTATTATCATTTTACAATACCGAAATACCGGTATTTATATTTTCTCTGGTATTGCATTCCCTATATTGCATACCCTTTATTTTATAAATAAAACTTAAATTAAAATTAAAACACAAAGTTTCAATTATTTTTGAAATATTTTTAAATCCTTATTAAAACATTTTTAATATTATTTTGTTGAATTTAAAATTATTTTGATAAAAAAAATTTAGAAGTAAATTAGAATCCTGCATTTTTTAAAGAAAATGTTAAAAAGATATAGAAACGCAAAAATTCATTTTCTTGATTAAATTACATTTGGGATCTGATTGAAATTTTCTTTTGATTTTATTAATTTTGTTTTGTTTTTGAAAATTAAATTAATTTTTCTTTGAAAATTTAATTATTTTAATTTAAAAAGATTAAGTTGAAAAATATAAAAAAAAAAATAAATACAATTAAAATAAAAATTAATAAAAATACTAATTTTGATAAATTGCGTTTTCTTTGCTGAAAAACGTATAATAAATGCAATAATTGGCATTGTCAATTTCACTCAGAAATATATAAAGTGTAAATTGTAAAAAATTTGAAATAGATTAAATTGAAATTTCGCTTGATTTAATTTTATTTTGACAATTTCTCATTGACATAATATTTCATTATAAGCTTTATTATTTGTTTCCGTTGTATTTTTTTCGGTCTAAAGAACAGAGGTTTGTCAGAAAAAATATAAAAAAAATTAGTTATCTTTTTACAAAAAAATGAGCCATCTAATTAACTAATTTTCAATTTAGAAATCAAATTTATATTCAGTAATTTTTAATTTCGCTTATTTATGAAAATTTAAATGAAAAATAAATAAAATTAATTTATTCATTTTAGTAAATTGAGTGAAATAATTAAAGAACATTTCTATAAAGATTAAAGATAAGATTTATTTTTGCAAAATTTATTTGATAAAGATTCAAAATTGAAAAAAAAAGTGTTTTATTTTATTTATAATATTATGCTAATGAGATGATCACTTAAAATTGGGTTCATTGATGCCAGAAGCAAATCTGAGATTAGTTACATCAGTCACGACTGCATTAGAATCCAGCACCACCTTAAAATATGGATAATTTAAGAATCCATTTTTGTTAAATTACTTAAAATTTCACAACTTAAAATAAAAATTTAAAGAAAATATGCAGTTATTGAAACAAAGTTCTCCAAAAATAATTCATTCTATTCATTTCTGTGTTGAGTTTTTAATTGAATTTAGTATGACAAATGTGACAAATATGACAGACTTTTATTTCTCCTAATCTTTACAAACTTATATTGAGAATTTCAGATAACCGGTTGCTCTGGCAAATATTTAACATGCACGCGTGTCGAATTCGTCCAAACCAATTCACAACAAGTTGGCATGTTATTTTAACTTTTATTAATAAGTCGGAAGCTCTGAAATTTATAACTTGTTAATGGTACTGTCAACTTAGTAAAGATCATTCGATGTGCTGATATGACATCATTTCAGCGCATATGATAAATTGCATGAATAAATTTAATTCCATTTTATATGAATTTCCTTTGAAATTGATATCGAGTTCACAGATCATAATTAAATTTGATTGGCCGACTTTACATACTAATTATAGTTCTTCGGCCTAACTGGGAATTTCCGTTCTAAATTAATTAGAGAAACCTTTTCTCGAATTTTCTGATCGAAATCGGCTTTTTTGGTGGAAATTTAAAAAGCAATTTTTATCCATTTTTTTACCCCTTGCATTCGGGTAATTTATATCTTTGTCGTTGGTTTCCATATATTACGCAATGGGCAATTTGGTCTTTTCGAATATCCAACGGTGGAACACAAGCAGTTGGCCCTTTGTGTTTGTGGTTTTCAAAATCCTGTTGAATACTATTTGATCTTCTTTTGCAATTTTGTGTACCAATGAGACACATAAATTTAGCAATTTCTGCTCTCAACTCCCAGAGCAGTTTTTTCAAGAGTGGCACGGCGGAACAGCAACCATGCATTGATGGTTGTAATATCAATCAAGTGACAAAATATCCTGAAGTACCACATTTTTATTTAGTGGAATCCGGTATCTTCCTATGTGGCTGTCTAGCAAGTCTACGCCACCCATATGTTTATTATATTCTTTGATTATATTAGGACAATCTATTATTATGCTTTCTTTTTGTCGTATCTCTTTACATTGCCATGGGGAAGTTCCCCCGTCTTTGTGGACAATAGAGTAACAACTTTGTTATCAAACCACCCCATATTGGTTACATCAACCCAATCAATAGATGCCGAAATCCTTCATAGCTTCCTCGAGAAAGTTTTTTCATTTGGAACTCTTCCATCAATTTCCAATTAGAAATTCTATTTCTCCATACAGTTTCAAGCATATAAATGCCCTGTTTGGCCATATGAACCACTAAGGACGAAGATATATAAAAATTATCGCAATAAAAAGTGAAATTTTCATGTATTTTTATACGCCTAGCATTTTTATACGACTACATTTGCACTTGCCTGAAGTTCAGGCTCGTCATCTTTTATTTTTGTGTAGTGATTTTCGGTCCCTGTATAAATTTCAAAATTATAGGCAAAACCTGCAGTGTAACACAAAACAATTAATTTAAAACACCATTTATTGGGTCTCACATTGTTTTAAATGATGCCGTACTTTGGTCGCGCAGATTAGCTCGTCAATTGAAAGACGGTCTTCTTAGGAATAGAACGAAATATTTTGTTAAAATGATCTATGAGAAGTCTTAATTTAAACATTTTGTCAAATTGGTGATGACCTCGATCTAGCATCTTAGTATTATCGTTAAAATGCAGTATTTTTTATCTGCTCAAAATTACTTATCGACCTGAAGTTTCTTACATCTTTTATGCCGACATCTTCCCTCCAGTAACATCTTGTTCTTGGTAATGTTACCACTGACATGTGTCCTATGAATCTTTTAATATCATTGATGTTATAACTAGTTGCCTTATTAAAAATTTTCTGTGTCCCATACAAATTTGTTTCATCACAAATGATTTGCAGAAACTCATCGTCTAAAAAATATGCAAAATATTTATATGGTGTATCCAACGATAATATTTATGATGACAGTTTTGACGATCCCTTAAAATTTAGATCACCTTGATCGATACATATATTTCTCTTTGTCCACAAAATGCTCCTGTGAACAACGTTTTTGGATGAAATATTAAATTCTCTCGTTTCGATAGATTGAATACTGATTTGCTGGTTTTCTTCATCTTCTTGCTGAATATCAACAGTGTCATTCACCATTTCCCTAGTTTCCAAATCTAAGAGTTTTATTTCAATTTCAGTATCTGAATCAGATAAAGCATCCAGTTCACCTTCACTATCAGCAAATGTCTTCACCATCTCCATTATCTTTTTTTTCAGTTAGGGATTTATGTATACCTTTCTTTTTATAAGACATTCTAAAATGAAAAAAAACATAAAACTATAATCTTGGATGGGAATAATGTATAAAAGGTAATGCTCAAAATTTAATCTTTTTTATTAATATTTAGCCACCGCTACATGAAGTAGTGCATCGGCTACAAACATAAAATGAATGATTGCATTGAAGAAATCAATCATTATTTATTTATTTAGGTTAAAAATGAAAAAATATTCACATGCAAATCACAGAACATTTTTATCTCGGTCAAAATCAGGCGAAAACTTTTCAAAATTCAAATCACAACAGACCAAAACACTCAACTGTCGATGTCGCTGAGTGAATTTTAGGTTAGTAGTACTAACTTAGTATATTGAGACTTGTGGCTCATCTAGCGGTCACTTTATGAACTAAATCCATTAAACAGCTTTGTAACTCATAAGCAACACTATGAAATGATTAGTTCTTATTTATTTTAGGCGATCTAAACGTGAAATTCTGGCATGTTGCAAATTTACTACACAATGCAATTAAGGGTTAAAAAAAATAATAATTTAAAACTAATAAAAAATATTAATTAACAATCAAGTTTTCATTAAATCCAAAACCTTTTGCAATCTTCCAATTTTGTTATTGTTCCAAAACACTTCATCAGGAAAATTTAGTCTTTTTTCAGTCGAGCTATCCATTCGTTTTGTTTGTTGTATATGACCCACAATGAGACTTGAAATTCAACACAGTCTCATCAATTTGGTAACCTTGTCCAAACCACCAAATTTAATATCAGAAAAGCTTTGTGGTGGGATTCACTATCTAACTTTGTCTAAATTTTGTAAACATATAGCCTGATACGATATATATAAAATTATAAAAAAATTATACGATATATATTTTAAATTATAAACAAATTAATCTTTTCAAAGTAGTTATAATGTCAAATTTTTCGCATAATTTTGTTCGAAATTGTCAGCATTTTGTTTCTGTAAATTCGTTTAACTATCATGTTGTTTATCCATGGTGAAACAAATGAAATCTCTTTCGAATTATTTTAGTTTAAGATTAATTTAAAATTTAAAATTATATAAATTTAAACAAAGTTGAAATAAAACATTAAAAGAACTTATGACGTTTTTAATAATTATAAACAATTATAACAAAAAGTTAATTAATTCTATAAAAGTCAAATAAAATTGAAAACAGAAATTGAAAATATTTTCATCAAAAATAAGTTTTTAAAATTATCAGTAAAATTTCTAAATAAATTTTTATTTTCCTTTTATCAAATGACAATTGATCAATTAAATTAAAACTCAACACAGATTTCGGGACAGCTTTTATTGAAATAATAATATTAAAATTCCACAGAAATTCAAAACAGAAATAGTTATAGGAAAAAAAAATTCATAATAATAAAAAAATAAACAGTAAATTATTGTTTATTATTAAACTATTATTAAATAAAATATTTGTTGATTGATAAATTCTGATTACCTTAATTTATGAAATTTCTTTTCTCCAGATGATGAATCTAGAAATTAATAAGAATATATTGTTAAAAATTCCTCTTAAAACTCAGGGATTTTCAGCAGAAAATTCAACAGAAAAATTCCCGACAAAACTGAAAACAAATATCATCAGGAAGTAAAATTATTTGTGCAGAAAATGGAAACAAATAAACAAATTAATATTTGTAATTATTTCTGCTTTAAGTTTCCTTCTTATTGTAATTGAGTGAAAACTTTAAAATTACCGTGCTGGCTTTTCGAAGAAACGTTTGGCAATTAATCTTAGCAATTAGATAAAAAAAAATTTATTTTATAATTCTATATTTTCGGAAGTTTTCACAAACAAGATTATTCATTCAAAAATGAGAAAAAAATTTTGGTTTATTAGTGTTATAATCAGTGGAGTGATTCAAGACATTTGAGAACCTGATCGCACTCACCCAAAAACAATTAAAAATTAATTCTGCTCCTGCTGTTTGTACAATATTAGTTAAATCGCGGTTTGTTATTGGAGTTATTTCTTCGCCAGACTTCGGCTTCTTTAGAACAAAAATCGGACAAAACTTGTTGTGCAGAGCGCTTCATGATGGCTGAAACAAATACCGAGAATTTACATAAGAGCAACTAATATAATTTACTTTAATGTCAATTTAACGTTGATTATTTTATTATATAATAAATTTTATTTAACAAATTGGTAATATATATATATATATACTTTGGTAAAATTTTTGAATTTCGTATGTGATTGTTTACTTAGCTTTTCATTTCTTTGTTAATAGCCGGTAGAATAGAAATAGTTCGCGTAAACCTGTGCGAACCGGCTGAATCCCACCACTGGTTATAGTAAAAATAAAATTTAAATCCGACTTCGAAGGTTTTTTATTCATTCACCCAGACAAAAAAATGTTGAAACTTTATTTATTACTTATAAAAAATATAATATTTTTGATCACAACTAATTTCCAATTTACAAATTTGGTAAATTTTCCAATTGGGAATTATCTTAATTTTAATAATGATTTTGATTGATGATATGTTTCAATTTAATTTCTCAAAAATGAAAATTATTTAATTTTGTACTTCGACTCTCGAAACGCGAGGAGATTTAGATAGTTAAAATAGAAAATATCCCTAAAAATTACTGAAGGCTGAAACCCAAATAAAATAAAAGTGAATACATTTATGACTAAATGAATATTCAATGTTTAAATATTTGGTTTTAGATTTTATATTAAAAAATGTATGATAAAATTTTATTTAAATAAAAATAAAACTTTTCTTAGAATTCGTTAAAATTTTGAAATTTATTATTTATTTTCTATTCATATGGATATCAATAATTGTCAAAAAAATGTCGGTGCTATTTAATGTTCATACATTCATCTGAAAGAATTAAATGTTGATAAATTCGAATAAAATGAAATATTTTGTTTCCAGTTGAGTGAACTTATAAAATATTAATTAAACGTGTTGAAATAAAACTGGAAAAAAGTTTTTGAGAATTTTTTTTCTAGCAGATTATGATTAAGCTCTTGTTAAATTATATAATTATTATTGAAAATATTATTATTAAAATAATTTAATGACAAAAAATTTCCTTTTATAGAGATAAGATTGTTGAAAGTTCGGTTGAAGAAAATATTTGAGTTGCAAAACCTATTATATTTTAAATTTATCTCAAATAATGAAATAATTAAATAATTTTATCATCACAAACAAATACAATAAATTTTTATTTTTATAAAGTAGAATATTCAGCTTAAAACTTTTTAAATCTCATAATTTTTAATTAAATTTTTTGTTTAAATGAAGTTGTTTAATTTTTTTTAAATAGTTAAAATATTTAAATTATTATTTATTTTGATATTTATTTCTTTTAAAATTATTATTTATTTTTCGCCAAGTAGTTTTTTATCAATATTCTTGCACTAATGATGTTTTGGTAGAATATCAACCCGAAACTCACACTATAGTCAGAGGGTTTGTTAGTCTCGAAAAAAAAACAATAGAATTTTTCATTTATTAAAAAGAGTAAAAATTACTTTTCAATGAAAACGTATTATTTCTTGCTAAAAAATATAATAAATATTTTTAAATGAAAAGGTACATATAATTTTTAAAAAGCTTAAAATTTCAGTGAAAAATTTTAAATATTTTTCACAATTTAAAATCAAAGTAATTTTTGAGGTTAAAAACGCCTAAAAATCAAGTTTAAATGAAAAAGTACAGGTAATTTTAGTGATTAAAAAGCAAAGTAATTTTTCTGGATCAATAAGCTTTAATAACAATGAGGCTTATTTTGGTATCAGTAAATTCTATAGATTTCATAAATTCACTATAGTTTCACACATTTTTGTGCATAATTTTAGCCCCAATATTTTTTATAGATAAATATAGTCTCAGGGTTATGATGTAGAATAAGATTGTATGGACTGATTAAAAAAGATATATAATTATTAAATTAAATTAAAATAAAGTATTTAAAATTTGGGTAATACTTTTGAAAAGTAATTTAAGGTAATGTATTTTAAATAAGAGTAATTTAATTAAAAAAGTAAATTAATGTAATTTATTTTGAAGAAATGTTGTCTTCAGAGAAACTAAAGTAAATAAGTACATAAAAATAATTTTAAAATAAAGCCTCCAATAACCATTTATATACGCTATTTAAATATTTCAATAAATGTGTCAATTTTGATTTTTAAATCCTGTCTTTTGAAAGTATATTTCCTAAAATTTTCTATATTATTTTAATTATTACTTTTTTTTAAAAATTTATTATATTTTTTATTTTTTATATATTATCAGATATTCTCAAGGTCAATGACAACAAACAAAATTCATGATTTCATTGATTTCTTCTTAAATAATGATTTTTGGCTGTCTGTTTATGATGAGAATTGCTTCTTTGAATCTGACATTTTTCTTTTGGATGTTTTCATACGGAATTTTGCTAGAATCAACTAGAAAATTGCGAAATTATACTGCCAAATAAATTTCCTTCGCCGTTGTAAAGAAACAAAGATCTATCCTACTATAATTGACAATATTCACTTACCTCAGATTCTCAACAAAGATCAATACATCAAGAGAAATAAAAATATCAAAGAGTATATTTTAACAAATTTAATTAGAAGTATGTACGGAGAAACTCATCGGGAACAAAAGAATCCAGAAAACATTTTGAAAACGTATTTGAATAACCACCCAAAAGAATTGATCTAAGAGGTACAAAGACAATCATTCATGACAGCAGAAGCACATTATTCCCTGCGATTTGATAAAACAACTTTTGAGAAAAAAGGAGCTCAAAGCAGGCCTTGTTACGAACAATCAAACATTGGACGGAAACGAAAGCATTACAGTGAACAAAGAATTGGTAACCGACCTCACAAATTGTCTCTCCGAAGGTGAAAAAGGATTACTCACTAGAACCAAATTTCAGTATAAACAGAGAAATAGATGAAGCAGCCATTCTCAATTTCAAAATAGCTCTTTGCCCATTGCGTACCAGATCAAATGGAACAATACTATACCTTATGAAAATGAAAATAGCGAGGAAAAGCTCCCAGTATACATAAACACAGATAAACTCTACCAACCAAATCCTGATGCAGAATTAGATTCAATACTTTCAAAGGTCTGCCACAAAATCATGGAGATAGTTGAGAAGGAAAAAAGAAAACCATCAAAATATATTTAATAAAAGGTGATGAAAGTAAATTTTAATAAGATTTCAATGATGAAATTTTTAATATAAAGTCTTATAAAGTCAACAATCTACCTAAAATTAAATAGTAATTAAATTTTAATTCTAATTAAATTCTAATTATAATTTGTTCAGAAAATGTTTTCAAAATGTAAATTAAAATTATATGTTTCAATAAAATAATATGAAATAGTAGATAAAAATTGAACTAAATTTGCAATATACACTAAAATTTCGATTTGCGTCGTTTCGAATTGCGTTGTTTTGAAATTTTGTTATTTCAGAGTTACGTCGTTAAAATTTCGATTTGCGTTGCTTAAATTTCCCTTAAAAAATAAATTTTCAATGTAAAATAAATTAGATTTCCCACATGAAAATAAAAATAATTATAGTTTATGTAAGTTTTTCCACAATTTGCATGGATGGAAGTAAAAAAAAACATGTATGAAAGGAGTTTGGCGTTAACTATGGCCAGAAAGCGTAGATAAAGATGCAGAAGTTGACCTTGTACCAACTGTTCGTAGAGAAATTTCTGAATTAGCTAGAGAAGCAAACTTTGAAGGTATGGAGGAAGCTGATATTAATGAGATATTGATATCACATGATGAAGAACTTAATAATGAAGATTTAATTTCTATAAATGTTGAACTTTCTTTGGTGAACGATATTGTTACGCCTGATATAGTTCCAGAAGAAAAGTGGTTAACGGCTCGTTGTATTTCGAAAGCAATGCAACTCATTTCACGGACAAATTGATTCGACAGAAAACGTGTTAGATTAAATAACTTTATTATTAACTATAGAATTGATAAGCTTTAAATAATATAAGGTAAAATATGCATAAAATCATTTAAATCATTGCGAAACAGAATTTTACAGATGGTATTTTTGTTATATAGCAAACGGTTAACTTTAACATAACAAAAATATTAGTTTAAAACATCTTTGAGGTCAACAAAATATGGTAATTAAGATTTATTATCAGATTTCATATTTATTTCAGACAATGTCCAGTTAAAAATATTTAAGACCCAGAAAAAAAATTTGTGCAGTAAAACAAATTTGTAGAATAGACAAAATTATTATTACTAATTTAAATAAAGCTGGGTTCAAGGGAAACTTTTGTCTGTAATATAAATAATATTAGAGCTGGATTTTGGTATCTTAAACCAAATGTTGGGATGCTTCATCCACCTAATCTCGTATGGGTTAAACAATTAATTAATTTTTTATTATAAATGTAAACATCTTAAAATAACAATCGGTGCCTCCCACTTTGATGATTATATTGAAAAACATTAAAAAGAAATAAAATTTAAATTTAAAATTTTTTAAAACTTTTAAATATAGATTTCTAACCACTTATGTAGTTAAACAAATTTGCATATTTTTATTAAATTCAAGATTGACCAATCAGGACGAAGTCATCAATTCAAGCTCCTTGAATAGAAACAAAAAATAATAAAAACCTTCAAAATATTCAAATTTATACAAATTGTACATATAAAGTTTAAAATATGTTATTCTTTAATGAATTTTTATTCTTTTTAGGAATTATTCGTTTTTTCTCATACAAATGGAGCATAAATAAAGAAGAAACAGCGAATATGAATTATAGAAAATCAAAACATTAAATAAAAGACAATTAAAATCAAATTAAAATTGAATTAAATTTTTAAATTAATCTATGTTAATTCTGGATGGCCATTTTAACAAATAATTTAAGTTCTATTCATTGGATATTTTATTCAATATTTCATTTTCTCCTTAATTATCTACAACTGACATTTGCAGACTTGAAATAAAATGGAAATATTTTATCCAGACAAATAAAATTTTACTGCAATTTTCAAAAACATTTTAGTAAAACTTTGAAAAATATTTTATTATTTTTATAATTATTATTATTAATTAATTCTATTTGTATTAGTTTTTCTTTGTTATTTCGTTATTTTTAAAATCTGAAATCTTTACTAGTTAATTCCTGAAATTCTAGAAGATCTATCCCTCTCTCTCTCACACTCTCTCTCTCTCTCTATATATATATATATATATATATATATACTTAAATTATAGAATATATTCAAAACTAGTTATTTTTCTAGGTACAACTAATTTAAAACAATCTCTTTTATTAACACGTTGAACGTCGTGAAAATCGCAAACGATGCACAATACATTTGTTCATATTGTTCTGTGAATCGCATATAAATGTAATACTTACGGACATTAAAACTGACAAATACATATAAGGTGGCCCGTGGGATTATATATTTTTTAGCATTGCAGCGTTCAACGTGTTAAACTAAACTTTGCATATATAATACTTAATTTCCTATGATACGTTTATTCCAACGGCAAAAAAAAAATTTTGATTTTTGATTTTCATGATTTTTTTAGATGTTCATTTGAAATCTGTTTAAGCTGAAAATAAAATTTTATATATTATATTTGTCATAAATTATGAGTGCTCTAATACTTTATAATGTCTCTAATGAGCAAAATTATTATTCTGACACAATTAAAATAAGGATTTCGTAGTGTAATTATAATTAATTATAAATTATTGGTAAAATACTATTGTATATATATTTAGTATAAAGGAAATTGTAGATTATTAACTTTTTAACATACAGCTTTCAATAAGAAAAAATCAGTATATATTTTGTTGAATTTAGAGCTCATTGTAGTACGTCTGACTTTCACATTAATAAAAATATAAATTTAATAATTAAACTTAAAATATATTACTAAATTAATTAAATTATAAGTATTAAAATTATTGTTTATATAATCTTTTCTTTCATAAAAAAACAAACGATATAAAACAATTTATGCATCATTTGACATCCCAAGCGTTAACTCTCATCAAAACAAATAAAGAAAATATGCCAATCATTTAAGAAGCTGAATCCTTTGTTTTTTAGCTGTGATTTCTCCTGTTTATGTGTTTGATCATCAACACCTTCTAATTCGACCAAAGACATTTTCCTTAGAATACGAATTCACGATTCTAGCGATTCTCCTGATAAAGTTCGTTATGAGAACTGGACTGACCCATCCGTCTTCAGTCAAAAGGATAAAGATTCCAATACTTTCTCATTGTACGATACTGGAGTCTACATGCCCAAATGTAAGTTCATCAACAATCTCAATACAATCGCCAGATCAAAATGCTCATGATTTCGTTGGATCATTGACTGATGGAGCAAATATTTTCATAATCGCTTTTAATGTCGTTTACAATAAAATCTTTATTCAAATTAGTTTCACATCTCTACACTCATTACTATTTTTTCTTTCATTATTGTAATATATTTTTAATCGTGACAATTTAATTTAAAATAAAATATGACTTGCTTTCAATTATCTACAAAACGAACATGTATAAGGACTAATTTCCAATTGTTTTCCTAGACTTGGAAAAATGTAAAATAATTCTTTATAAAATCAAAACAATTAAAACCTAATAAATTTTATTAAATTACTAAATTTTAAAACTTATTAAATTTTAAGAGAAATTTAAAACAAATAATAGTAAATTGGTTATTATTATATTGCAAAATTAGCGACAGCAAATTAATAGGAATTGAGAGAATATTTTATGTAGATTTTTACAAAAGGATAATAGAATTAATTATATCCCCATAAATATTCAATTATGAATTACCATTGAGTAAAAATGTAAGTATAGAATTTGTTTAGCTGAGAGCATTCTGATTTTCTATTTAATTTATTAAGTCATTTTCAATACAAAAAAAGGTAAGTAAAAAAACTTTCGAATTTTCATTTTATAATTTAATACGTTAGTAATATGTCAAAACGCAAAAAAGTCTCTGTTTGCGTCATCGCCAAATTATACAATTAAAACGTCATCAACAGGAAAGTTGTAAAAAAAATTTAAAAAAAATTATTTTCAATAAAAAAAATTTTAAATCTCAATTTTAAAATAGTCTGATTTGAACGATTAATGCGGAGAACATCATTTGTGACATTATACTCGGATTCCAAATGGCATGGTCGCCGAGTAAATTTATTTCATTTATTTTTAATTGATAAAAGTAGACGATTCATAATAATATTTATTTTTCATGACATTTTTATTATTATCAATAGAATGAATCTGGTGAATCTGTCTATCAGGACGGTCTAGAGACGGTCGGTAGCGATACCGGTGGTGTCTAGGTGGGTCCTGGTAAGTGAAGAAACCTTGACTGTATAATCTAATGAATGGAATGCGTTGTAATGACAAGGTGTTCTCATCGAGTAGCAGTGGATGTCGTTTCACAAGAAATTTACCTTTCCAGAAAATCTTCAAATCTCGTATAATTCTAAGATCTTTCCAATAATGAAATTCCATAATAGAACGAGGAAAATTCCGTCAGAGAACT
Organism: Schmidtea polychroa; assembly: GCA_959609185.1. Taxonomy (NCBI): domain Eukaryota; kingdom Metazoa; phylum Platyhelminthes; order Tricladida; family Dugesiidae; genus Schmidtea; species Schmidtea polychroa. The sequence goes on from CAUHTR010002911.1 coordinate 49,099, forward strand.
CATTCTCGAGACAGCATTTAGATTCAGCATTCACCTGTCGGTCGAAAATTCTCCAGTTTCACTTCTTTAATTTGACAGGCACCTTAGATTCTGACACTGATAAATAATCTTCTATCGAAGTATTTCCAACAATTAGGGAGGGCATGATATCAGCAGTAGGTCACAATTCGATGTCATTTAGTTGTCTCATGATCTTCGATATAATCTCTGTAGTCATGAACTACCGTCAGAAAACCATTCGCTCGTAGACGAAGATAATTAAATTCCACTCGGTAAACATCCGGTCAACCATATTCTGTCACGTAACATTGTTAGGATTTTTCGAAATAAAGGCGGAGAATCACTTAAATAAACTAATGCCAGCGATCTCTTGATCTAACTAAAGTCATCGGATTTGTTTATAAGCAGTCATGTACGTCGACATAAATATTAACAATGAACTGAATTGAAGTGAATCCACCGGAAAAGCGATAACAGTCATATAATCTCGAGAGATAAGTCACAGAGATAAATCAATTGATGTCTAACGATGAGTGTGAGTGTGCTCAACGATGTTCCCAAGGAGAATTTCCGAATAATTTCGACCGAAGTGTCCCGCATGTGTAACGATGCCCGGCTTAATAATGAAAAATAAGATACAAAATTTAAAAATCTATTCCACTGATAAATTTGATTATTAAAACAAACTTTCATTAAATTTAATTTACCACTATATATATTACAAAATCGTTCTGATTTCTTTTTGAATATAAATATGAGGTGGGAGCACTAAATTCCATTTTTGAGGGGTATGAAGTGTAAAAAATTAAGAACCCCTTCTTTAATGTTTTTTTGAAAAAAAAATCTTACTGTTGGACTAGAAAAATCATTTGTTTTTTAGTTTTAATCTTTCTTTTGAGAATAAGTTTTGTTCTAATTAGTAAAATATAGAGGGATGAAAAGGTCGACTAAGAGTGATAACATAGCAAATAAAAAGCACCAAGTAAAATAAAAGAATAATAGAAACACCAAATAAAACAAAATAAAAACATAACACAAGACCTGGTTTAACCCCCTCCAAATGAAAGAAGCAAAGATGAACCTCCTTTGTTTGGAGCATTGCAGGGATAATTTGCTCGAGGAAAGTCGAGCGCACCAGGCGCTGATCAAGGAACTGCCGATAGCAGATGCAACAAATATTTTCCCCGCCCATCATCTCCACCGGTCAGGCTTGTGCATGCTGTACCAAACCAGTGCCATCTCTGACGGAACCAGCACTTGTCATCAAGGGGACCAACCTTCTGGTCCGTTTTCTGCATCTGCATCCATGCCAGCGTTTCAAGCTGCGCCAATCTGTCCAAAGAGGCACCAGCTGTCTCGTTCTGAAAGGACCCGAAAAAAACGTCTAAGACAATCCGATGTAGACGCTCGAGCAGCCGCTCTGGCTGTGTTCGCCCCACCCTCTTGCTGAGGTCGAGGCCGCTTCATTCTAGGCCGATTCAATGTGATCATAGGAATACCAACTCATCAGTCTAGTCATCCGTTGTACATCCATTCTGTGTTGGATAGTTATGTTTGCGCTTGATTTTAATATATTTGCTATTAATAAAACCTTATGTATTGTCAAGTCTATCTCATGGAATGAAATGATGGAATAATAGAGGACCTTTGTAGAATGATATAATTGTGATTTGAGGTAGTTCAATTTGTTTATGGTTGACGTAAGACCTTCGAACGACCGTCCAGAATCCGATAGGAAGGTCATAAGGGAATAGTGCTAACGCAGGTGCTCACCTGCCTCATGTCTTCCACCGACATCGCACATTACCAACGTGAACAATCTTCACGAGTGCCCTGTCGTTAAGTAACAGTCATGCGGCGTGTTGTGAAACCTTGTCTTCACCATCTTCTTAGTAACTAACAAGCCAAGGATCCTTGACGACTGAATGAAATGATTTTGTTTAGATCTATAAAATATTCTCACGAAAACGCCCAACATTACTTATACCTCCAAATTATTTATATAATGGCAAAGATAGATTAACTTAAATATAAAAAGTAAATAAATTTGTAATAAATCTAAGAGAGCAGCCATTAGCTTTATAAATTATCTTATTTGATATTTTACTATGAGAAAATACAAAGATATATAATAATGTCATTTTTGTTTGAAAAAATAATTTCAAATCAAAAGAATGTAAATTAAGGCTTAATCAATAAAGAAGAAACAAAATATCACACAATAATATAAAGTATTTTCATCAACAGAATCGCAAGAATTTGCTTTAACATCAAAATTGTTTGTTTAAATCAATTAGAAAAGGAAGTGATGCAGAAAATTTGTTTATTTTGCATTTCCATTAAATATTTTCTAGCAAAATCAATATAAAGAAATATTTAATATAAAAATATTTAATCAATTTAAAAATACCCCGCCGTAAAAAAATTCAATTTTTTTTGAGAAATTCTTATTGTTTTAATGATTAAAATGAAAAATGAAACAACCATATAAAATTCTTTATATATCCATTAAAGAAAATAATATTATCCTGATTTTTATTTCGCAATTTTATTAAGTATAATTGATTTAATCAACACTATTTAAAGAACTACAATTAAAACAATCGTAAAACATTTGCAGCATAAAATTAATTAATGATAATTAATTCTACAACTTTTAATACATTTGAATGTCTTTGACGATTTTAGTGGATTTTACATTTAATTT
>CAUHTR010002914.1:0-37506 GCA_959609185.1 Schmidtea polychroa
ATGACAATATTGGGTACGGAATTTCCAAAATTATATTGAACTGAAAATTATATTGAAAGTTATATTGAAAATTATATTGAACTGTAAAAACTCAAAGGGGCTTTCTTTCAATTTGTCTGTTTCGTCTCGCATAGCTGCGGCAGCGACGAAACTTATTAATCTTTTTCTTTCAATAAAGAAAATATACATACAGACGATCTCATCGCGAATATGCCGCCCCAGAGCTAAGTGCCGCACGAAGCGGAACGCCCCCCCCGCCCCACCATAGCTACACCACTGAGTGAATAACATTATCATCAAATGTCTTTCGAAAATATGTAGGTAAAAGAAAATTATTGGAAAATTTTTGAAAAATATAACTTTATTAAAGAAAATTATTTTGTTATAGGATATCAACCGTAAAGGAAATATATAAGAATATTTACAAGGAAAACCTTCCCACCTAAAAATTCCTAAAATAATTTCCCCAAAATTTAAAAAGACTCCTAACTAGTTACCACACAATAATTACCGGAACAATCCTCCCAGCTCAAAAATTCCTAAAATAATTTTTTCAAAATTTCATAACTTAAATTTTTCAAATTTTACGAATTCAACGTATAATAAAAAATAAAAGGAAAATTTTTTTTTAAAAATAGTATATAATGATATTTAAATCAGCTGTTTTTAATTTGAATGAAATATTTTTACTTCTTTTGTGTATGAAACATTTGGCAATAACCCGACGTAAGCTGACAGTTCCATAGCTTGAATTGTTGTTAAATTTTGACATTTATTGTAGGGTGTATAATGGATATTTGCTTCGGTCTAGAAGCATTATCAATAGCTACTAATGTGATATTGCATTCATACGACTTGCAAACCTACTGAATTCAGTTTTCCAGGTACAGCTTCAATTCCCACGTTCTCTGGAAACGGATATTCAGTTGGATGATGAATTAATACTCGAATTCCAGAATTAATAGTTATGGGAATGTAGGAGTTACTATTAATGAAAAGAGTCACCTTCAATCCTAAATAAGTGAAATAGTTTGAAACGATCTACACTCATGATACGAACCATATTGAGGACCAATTTCGATAGTTTGCAAACTACTTTTATTGTTCATCAAATTGTATGTGTAACAATTCCCATATTGGTGATTATAAAACTGGTAAAAATCACTAAAATATTATTATAAGTATATTAATAATTAAAAATTAAAAATTATTATTATTATTATTATTATTATTATTATTATTATTATTATTATTGTTAGAGATATTTAAATAACTAATTTATAAATAAAATATATATATTGTATTATAAGTATCAAATACTATTATACAGTAAAAGTATAATAAATATAAATGCTGCCACGAATAATTATCATTATTATTAAACTAATTAATTCTTCATTTAAATCGGTTGTTTGAATAATACCAGTTTTTAGGCAAACAATTTGTATTTGAATATATTTTTATGCAATTAGATTTCAATTATTAACAATAGTAGAGGGAAGTATGCTCCATGACTCATCATACCCCCCACCGATCACTCTTTTTTTTCGATTTTTTTTTTCGATTTTTTTTCCGATTTTTTTTTCGATTTTTTTTTCGATTTTTTTTCGATTTTTTTTTCGATTTTTTTTCCGATTTTTTTTTCGAATTTTTTTTTCTTATTTGTTCCCCCGATGACTCATCCATAGCAACGGCTGTAACTAGGTCAAGGTCATTCTATTTTTAGTAACAAGGCCATATGACTCATCATTTTTTAAACAAATACATATTTAATATTTAAACAAAGACATGTAAACAAATATTTAAATAAATACATTTAAACAAATATTTAAATAAATACATTTACAACAAAGACATTTAAACAAAGACATATAGACAAAGACTCATCGATGACTCTTAGTTTAAATAAGAAGTTATTATTTTTTTTTGCACTAGCCCCCCCCCCCTCCTTGTATGACTCATCGATGACTTTTTTGAACAAAGACCAATCATTTATTTTTAAGACAAAGACTATCACACACGATTAGAACGATGACTCAGGACTCCACTAGAACAAAGATGTATTATCAAAATTATTATTAATATCATTATTATTATTATTATTATTATTATTATTATTATTATTATTATTATTATTATTATTATTATTATTTATTATTATTATTATTATTATTATTATTATTATTATTATTATTATTATTATTATTATTATTATTATTATTATTATTATTATTATCATTATTATTATTATTTTCAATGTAATATTATTATTTTATTATAATTATCATTATTACTATTATTATTATCAAATTAATATTATTTCAAAATATTATTTCAAAGTAATAAAAAATAATAATAAAAAATAAAATAATAATAATAATAATAATAATAATAACAAAGTAATAAAAAACATTACCATTTCTGATATGTGGTAATAATAATGATAAACTAAGAGCATTTATATAATAATCACATATTAAGCATATATACCCGTGTTAAACAAGGCATGTGCAGTACAAATGCAATGCACACACACATAGATTTTTCATAAATTTTAAAGAAATTTGATAAAATTTCATATTTTTATACACACACATAATAATTCTCTAGCCCATAACACACACACGCACACAGATTTTTTTAAAGAAATTTACAAGATTTTTATAAAATTTATTATTTTTGCCTATTGCACACACAATAATTATCTACCCCATAACTTGTGTGTGTAAATATTTGCAATAATAAATAATAATTATAATAATAATATTAATAATAATAATAATAATAATAATAATAATAATAATAATAATAATAATAATAATAATAATAATAATAATAATAATAATAATAATAATAATAATAATAATAATAAAAATAATAATAATTGATGGAAATGTTCGTGCATCAAATGGTATCAAAATATATTTAAGTTTTAAAATACCGCAACGTTTTTTTTTTTTTTTGTTCTACCCCTTAGTTGATTGGTCAGAATATATTTATTTTTCCTACCCTTCCTTGATTTTGATTGGTCAGAATTTAATATATTCTGACATTAGCAGTATTACCCATAATTAGACATGTAAGCAGTAGTACCCATAGGGGGACAAAATATCTTGTCGGATAAACTCAGGGTATATATATATAATCACATATTAAACATATATACATATGTTAAAATAGGCATGTCCAAATCATGTACAATGCACACAAAAACATAGATTTTTCAATAATTTTAAAGAAATTTGAAAAAAATTTTTACACACACATATACTCTACCCCATAGTACACACATAGTAAACATAGATTTTTAAAGAAATTTACATGTATTTGATAAAATTTCATATTTTTACACACATACATACACGTAATAATTACCCATAACACACACACGTAGATATTTTAAAGAAATTTACATGTATTTCATATTTTTACACACACATACTCTACTCTATAGCACACACACACACACAGAAAACATAGATTTTTTAATGAAATTTACATAAATTTTATAAAATTTATTATTTGTACACACATACACACATAATAATTCTCTATCCCATAACACATACACGTAGATTTTTTAAAGAAATTTGCATGTATTTGATAAAATTACATATTTTTACACACACACATACTCTACTCTATAGCACACACACAAAGATTTTTTAAAGAAATTTACATGTATTTGATAAAAGTTCATATTTTTACACACATACACACAATAATTCTCTACCCCATAACACACACACACACATAGATTCTTTAAAGAAATTTACATGTATTTGATAAAATTTCATATTTTTACACACACATACTCTAACCATAGCACACACACACATAGATTTTTTAAAGAAATTTACATGATTTTTATAAAATTTATTATTTGTACACATATACACACATAATAATTCTCTAACCATAGCACACACACAGAAAACATAGATTTTTGAAAGAAATTTACATGTATTTGATAAAAGTTTTTTACAAGCACATATACTCTACCCATAACACACACACACACAGAAAACATAGATTTTTCATAAAATTTAACTAAATTTACATGTATTTGATAAAATTTCTTATTTTTACACACACATACTCTATACATAACACACACACACACAGAAAACATAGATTTTTCATAAAATTTAACTAAATTTACATGTATTTGATAAAATTTTTACACACACACACATAATAATTCTCTAACCATAGCACACACACACAGAAAACATAGATTTTTGAAAGAAATTTACATGTATTTGATAAAAGTTTTTTACACACACACACAGACTCTACCCATAACACACACACATAGATTTTTTAAAGAAATTTACATGTATTTGATAAAATTTTTTACACTCACATACTCTACCCCATAAAACACACATATATAGATTTTTCATAAATTTTAAAGAAATTTGATATAATTTTTACACACACATACTCTACCTCATAACACACACACAGATTTTTTAAAGAAATTTACATGTATTTGATAAAAGTTTTTTACACACACAAATAATAATTCTCTATCCCATAACTTGTATGTGTGTAAATATTTTAGGTTTTTCACTAATACTTGCAATAATAATAATGGATTGAGTATGTGTGTAAAATTAATATCAGGGTATGAATAATAAATTTGCAATACAAGTGTATAATTAACAAAGACTTTGCAATAAACGTGCATGATTAACAAAGACATGAATATAATAATAAAGTTTAATAGGTTGAGTATGTGTGTAAAAATATTTTAGGTTTTTCACTAATATTTGCAATAATAATAATAATACTATTGATAATAATAAATAATATTTGCAATAATAATAATTTTGATATTAACAATAATAAATCCCATGGGTGCGTCATTTTGAAAACAGATGTCTTTGTTTTAAAAAGTGATGAGTACCTTTGTAGTACCTTTTGTTTGATATGTATATTATAAGGTTTTCAAAATTTCAACCTTCGACCCTTCAAACTTGGACCATCATACTCATCTTTGTATTACCTTTTGTTTGATATGTATATTATATTGTTTGAAAAAATTTGAACCTTGGACCTTTTTACCTTTAAACTTGGACCATCATACTCATCTTTGTATTACCTTTTGTTTGATATGTATATTATAAGGTTTGAAAAATTTGAACCTTCGACCCTTGGACCCTTAAAACTTGGACCATTAGATAGACCTCTTAAATACCTTTCGAATTATAAGTTTTGAAAAGATTTTTTTTTGAGGGACCCACCATTTTATTATATTGATTTGCATTTAAATTATTTGATATATATATATTTTATTATTATTTTCAAAGTTATTATTTTTCAAAGTAATATTATTATTTTTTATTATTATTTTATTATAATTATTATTAATTAATTAATTTTATTTCTAATTTTATTATTATTAATTAATTAATTAATTTTATTATTTATTTTATTATTATTAATTAATTAATTAATTTTATTATTATTCACATAAATATTATTATTATAAAGACATGTTCAACTCATGTCACTGTAAATTAAACAAAGACAATGAGTAACAAAGACATTATTTGTTACTATGTGAGTCATTGATGACTCATCATTTTAGAACAAAGCATAGAGTATGTGTGCGTATATTTTCTCTATCCTATCGGTATTCTGATTGGATAGACGTTACATATACTCTATGCTTTTTCAAATGCTCGTGGATGAAAAAGTAAATTTTAATTATTATGTTTTTAATTATAATGTTTTTAGAAATTATGAAATCAATTTATGAATTTTTTATGAAATTTTATTATGAATTTTTTATGAAGAATATGTTTTTATGGAGAAAATTATATCAGAAATGGTAATGCTTTTTATTACTTTGTTATTATTATTATTATTATTTTATTTTTTATTATTTTTTATTACTTTGAAATAATATTTTGAAATAATATTAATTTGATAATAATAATAGTAATAATGATAATTATAATAAAATAATAATGTTACATTGAAAATAATAATAATAACGATAATAATAATAATAATAATAATAATAATAATAATAATAATAATAATAATAATAATAATAATAATAATAATAATAATAATAATGATAATAATAATAATAAATAATAATAATAATGATAATAATAATAATTTTGATAATAACATATTTGTTCTAGTGGAGTCCTGAGTCATCGTTCTAATCGTGTGTGATAGTCTTTGTCTTAAAAATAAATGATTGGTCTTTGTTCAAAAAAGTCATCGATGAGTCCATACAAGTGAAGAGGGGGGGCGGGGGGGGGGCTAGTGCAAAAAAAATAATAACTCCTTATTTAAATTATGAGTCATCGATGAGTCTTTGTCTATATGTCTTTGTTTAAATGTCTTTGTTTAAATATTAAATATGTCTTTTTTAAAAAATGATGAGTCATATGTAATTTAATAATGAGTCATTGGCTTTGTTCCAAAAAGGATGAGTCATATGACCTTGTTACTAAAAATAGAATGACCTTGACCTAGTTACAGCCGTTGCTATGGATGAGTCATATGACCTTGATATGGTTGCCATGGTTACCACGGTTGCTATGGATTAGTCATCGGGGGAAAAATCAGGAAAAATTCGAAAAAAAATTGAAAAAAAAATTCCGAAAAAAAAAATCGAAAAAAAAATCGACAAAAAAATCGGAAAAAAAATCGGAAAAAAAATCGAAAAAAAAATCGAAAAAAAATGAGTCATCGGTGGGGGGGTATGATGAGTCATGGGGCACACTTCCGTCTACTAACAATTATTATTATTGTTATTGCTTGTTCCTTGAATTTTCTTTCACTTTCTAGAACTTGGAATTATTTTTTGGAGTCTATTTTCAGGAAAGAATATCTTTATTATTTTTTTAATTTTAAATGTTCAATTATGTTACATTCGTTGCCAAGTGGACAGCACTTGTGTTAGTTGTTATACTTTTGGTATATATTAACCCCCATACTAAAATGTAAATATTTATTAAATTCAAAACAATTCAATTTGTTTCCAATATTCAAACAAATCTCCACGAATATTTTTATTCAATATCGATTTTATTTTCAATCATATGAAATCTTTCGAAATTGCATTCATCTATGTGTGCGCACACAGACGAAAATAATGTATTTTTGGATTTTTGATTGATGATTTCGAGATTTTCTGGAATGAAATGTTATGCTATTTATTTTCTGAGTTTTTAGTTTAAAAAGGATTTTTTGGTGATTTTAAAAATAAAGGAAAGGAATTTCTTGCAGAATATAATGATTATATGATGAAATATGAACCTTATTCACGCGATTTAATTATAAAATGTGAAGAATCACGACAATTAGAATTTGGAAAAGATAACAATCAAATAAATATTGACATGAAAGGTTTAATTGAATACTCAGCGAAAACGATAAAATTCAAACTAATGATGAAGTTTCAACCAATAGCCCAGTAAAATCTGAAGAAATTGCACCTCAAATTGTATTTTCTGAAATAGAAGAGACTGAAGAAAAATTATTAATTAAAACAAATCAATGGATGACTGAACCGGCTAATGAAGAAGAAAAATATTTCAAACCGATTATTAAAAAGGTGTCAGAAACGCCCAAAAACAAAATCGAAGTTCTAATTCACGATGGGTTTGGTAATGATAACATTTCGATCCAAGTTGATGCATCTTTGCGAACGTATTTGGCAGAATCTACACTACAATTTAAAGATTGAATACTAAATTTACTTTCTCCCAAATGGGTATAAAGAAACATTTATATTGGAATATTATCCATAAGAATACCTCACTAACAGACACAAAATACATTTTAAAATATGAGAAAATAGAAGTTGTAATTATTATATTTCATCGAGTATATTTAAACAAATCTAACCCTGTACCTCGAGGTACATAAATTGTTGTTAAAATTGCAAATAAACAGCATATCATTTAAAGACATCCCTATTTTCAATTTTTGTTGAGTATTCAGTTTTGACATCATTGCTTGAAGTTGAAGCTGCCGTTTGTAGGTCTGGTCATTTATCTTTTTACCTATCTTGTTAAGGATTGGCGTTTCATCATCTTGGTCTTAAAAGAAATAACAGTTTCATTTGCGTATGATACGTCATAAAACAAAGTGCTGAAGCATTCAAAGTTATCAATGTTTCATTATGAGCCAATTCTTTTCTAGCTATTCATATTTGTATATTAATAATAATTAATACCATTTATATATGATTCAGTCATGATTCACAGTTAATGGAAATAACGCTGAAAATGATGACAGAAGGGTATTTGACATGGATCCAACATGCGCAATTTGTATAAATGTTGCAGAAATTGGTGACTTGATGTAAAAATAGGAGTAAAAATAAAACCTAATTGAGGTTCCGTTTTGGCTCATAATTGTCATTTAAAATGTAAAATTCTACTACAATAACTCTAAGGATTTAGAATATTTAGTAAAATTTATTGAAATTATACTAATCAATGAAATTATCAAATTATTATGTCAACCTGAAATTTATGAAAATTGTAAAAACAATGAAATCCAATGACTATAGGTCATATGTTATAGGTCATAGGATATAGGATATTGGATATAGGATATAGGATATAAATAAACCCGAATATATAATTAAACACGCTCATCAACTGTCATCTGATTTATTTACAATTTACTTACCTAAAATATGTCACAGAAATGTGACTCATGTTTTATTTGTTTACAGTAAATAGTAGTGGGGATATTACCCTAATGGACACAGGCCTCCCACTGTTTTCATTTTTTATAGCCATTTTTGCCCCTAAAAACGCACAAAAAAACACAAAAAGCCCTTAAAAACGCACATTTTTTATTTTCCTCATTTGCAAGATTTAAAAACATATGCGTTTAAGCCCGCAAAACTGTAAAAAACATCGATAAAGATATGAAAAACGTATATCGGCCTGCGTCCATTAGGGTAATATCCCCACTACTTGGAGGAACGCAGGTCTCGAGGCTTGCGAATGCAACATGTGCTGGACTCGAAGCTTGCTGGTCTCGAAGCTTGGTGTTATAAAAAAAATAAAAAAATAAAAAAATGAAAAAATAAAAAATAAAAAATAAAAAATAAAAAAATAAAAAATAAAAAAATAAAAAAATAAAATTTAAAAAAAATAGAAAACATAGGATCCAGTAAAAAAATTTATTCTAAAAATGAACTGTAATATTTGCAATAAAGTTTTTAAAAATAAAACAGGGTTAATGTCCCACTACAAGTCGAAGGCTCACTTACTAAAAGAAAATAATCTTAATGACACAAATTCTAAACTCTGTCCTAAATGTAAAGGAAGATATCTGCATTCAAGATATAATAAACATTTTGAAAATTGTATCGGAAAAACTTAGAGAAGTATTTACATGCCCTCATTGTAACTTTTCAACAAAAATGAATTTCTATTATCAAAGACATTTAATAGGACACTTAAAGAGAATCCAACACGAAGTCTACCTAATGAAAGAAACTCCGACGAAGAAGAATGCTTTTCAGAAGGAGAACCTGATCATGTTGAAAGAGAAAAATATAACTGGGATAATTTTAATCACATAGATGAATTTAAATTAAAAATTAATGCACCTGCAACCCCTGGAGAATACATAAAGAGAAATAAAAAAAATATAAAAGATTCTTTCTGTGAAGCTTTAAAAAATTATAAAGCATCAAGGTATAATGTTATAAAATATAAAATCACAATCAAAGCAAAATACTGGAGAGGACCAGTAAGCCAAGAAGAAGCAGAACCCTTAGATGTTGAAATCCCAATGCCTTTTAAATATTTATTTTCAACTAGAGGATTTAATAAAACCATCAAAGAAATAATTCAAGCAGTAGAAGCAAAACAAGAAGAGATTGAAGAAGAGACTTCATAGCTTAAGTATTTAGCAATGGTCAACTGAACTTGGTATATAAGTGCGCCTAAATCAGTCAAAATTAAGCTATTATATGTATAAAAATATCAAAAATGTTAATGAAATGTGGAAAAGCTATCAATGGGTACCACCAACCATTTTGTAATTCAAAATTTTTGAAATAGAAGTTATCACTATGGTAAATCTTTATCTTGGAATTTCTCTGAATGGTTTCTTCGTCTTTCATTTGGAAATAAACCCATGATTAATCACTAATTGGGTTTTCTTCGCCCTTTTTCTCAACTTCTATTATTCACGTCAAGATAAAGGCCCTGGAAAATCCAGTCTGTTTACTTTCCTATTTTTCTATATGTCGGTCTTCTCTTTTAATGATCCGCTTCATCTTCATTATTGGACCTATAATGGCATCAACATCAATCTTTTTGTTCTTCATATATTTCTGTGCTATCAGTGTTCGAAGTTCATCTCATGGAAATATCAGATCACATTTCGAATTTAAAATAGACAGACTAAAACATTTTCTGGACCAAAATCGACATGGTAAGATCGATTAGATTCATCGCCAATGACATGAATATAAACTAGTTGGAAACATTAGATGGAACACGATCGTAAAAAATATCAAATCTTATGATTTCAAAATGTGTTTTATTGTAAACTTGTTTCAAACACGGAAACCATAATGAGTTCTGAATCTAAGGTTTTTCTACCAATGTTTTGATATTATTCAAGCATCTGTAATATTTTGTCCTTGCAAAACATATATTTTTCACAATCATGTGGTAACAGACATTAAAATTTTATTTAATTGAAATTATTGATGTGTTTCATGAAGAGAAAATATGGAAATTTACTGGATGTCATTGAAAACATTTATTGTTGATTTCTAGTTATTTTCTGTGTAAATAGTACAACAGTTAGTGACATATTATCAAAACATGTTCATTTTCTAATTAATTAGAATAAAATCAAATATTTTTATCGTCATCGTGTTCTATACTAATTAATTAGTTGAAGCTCCAATGTATATTTAGCATGAAACAATCATATCCCAAAAAGATTGTTTTGAGTACAAAAACATGACAAATGTTTCTTGTTAGTCATGCTTATAAGTTGCATATGGACTGGAATTATAGATGTAACTAATTCTAAATCAAGTTAATGGTAATTTACGTATCTAGGCCGTAAAGCGAGGTATGAGTGTATTTAAATATCAGACGGAAACACAGTTGAGAAATGAAACTAATTTTCATACATTGAAAGGGATGATAGAAATATTTACTTCAGCAGTCAATGTTCCCACGAAAGTATCGGCACCTGATCTGGCGATTGTATTAAGATTGTTTATGAACTCGTAATTTAATTTTGAAAATATTATTTTGTAATTTTATTAAATCTAGATAAATATTTATAAGATGTACATGGTTTCGGCTGATAATTTGAAATAATATTATTAATGATAATAGTAATAATTTGTTCAGTCATTTAAATTATTTTTTGCGAAGGTTTTTTTTCGAAGGGTCTAGACGACTTTATTTATGTGACTTATTAAATTCGAAACTTAACCTATATATTTTTAGTATTGGATATTTCACAATGAGTGATACTAATAATAATAATAAAAATAATCAGTAGATTTATTCTTAGATTTATTGTATTCAAAGAAACAATTCCAATTAAGAAAATAACTGAAATCGGTTCAAATCAAAAAAGATGTGAAACCAGTACAAATGTATCATAACCATAAGACATATTTCTTGGTTGATGAAATTCCATATACATTCTATTTTAATATGATTTTTTTAATAGCAGAATGGATTTTCTTAATTATAGATGAATAATTGGTATTTTTTAAAAGTTGGAAATGTGTGTGAATGTAAAATTGGCTAAAAAAGTGTGTAAAGAGTGTGAATTTTAAATAAATAATGATATCATTTTTTAGAAATTTTAATTCTATCTATATATTGTTTGAGTGAAAATATCTCTAGTTGTTTAAAATGGTGTGTAAATTCAAAGATGATGTACTAAAAATAAAATTTGAAAATTTTGATTATGTAATAATTTTATTGAATAGAGAATTTAATTTCAAGCAATGAAATTCATCTTGAAATTCTTCTAAAAAGTTAAAATTGATGACGTAACCAATGATTTAAGAAATAAAATTTACGTAATCTACGATTAAAGCAAATTTTAAATGTTATGTAATCACTGAATTAAACAAAAAATTTTTGAAAAATTTATGGTAGGGGGTGTCAAAAACAATTGTGAGAGTCGAGGATTCCTATAGGATTTGGAGTGCATTTATCTATCTACATTTATCTATTTATATTTGTGAAATTTGGCTTCTTCATTTTTAATTAACTAGATATTAAAAGAGTAGGAAAATAATAAATCATTACTAATAATTGGGGACTTACATGTGGCTGCCAGAATAATCAGGAGCCAAGTAATTGATCTAAGGACTTCTTTTGATCTCTTAAGTTGCGGAACTCCAGAAATAGAAGAAATCTCTGCATATCGGTCAAAAAGTAGACGTATTCCATATTTATTAACTAAATCAACACTATTTCCTTCTAGATCTATTTCTTTGGGATTTTCCTTCTGCCATATTCGTTGTGGCATTAAGTCGTTTTGTGATAAATAGTAAAGTAAGTTTATATTTGAGTCGAATGGTAAAATTGATGCGTATTGCAATGTAATAGAGAATAAAAACTAAATGCTTTTAGGAACATTAATCCAAATTACACAATTTATTTATGCAAACAAATGAAGAAGCCTCCGTTGATGTTCACATTGTTGATATTACTGATTCGCAAAATAATGTTTCAAAAATATTTCCCTCTTATAATTGACAGATATAATGGATAACCAGAAAGACTGCACTAATAAATATTTGTACTTATAATTTTATAGTTGAGAACAAAGTTTAATTAATTAACTTTAAATAGAAAATTAATTAACAGTTAGAATTTACATATTGAAATATAAATTATAAATATATATTTAAAACAAAATCCAATTATAAATATCAGAAATCATGATCCATAAGGTAGACAAATTTTTAAAAATAACTATATTTTATTGAATATAAACATACTAGATATGTTTAAATATTTTTAGTTTTTTAAATGAATATAACTACAAAATTTTTTTCATGAAAAATCTTATAACATGTTGTTCTTTTACAGTATTGTTTTCAGTAGGCGCTGCTAAAGCATTGTCTCTCGAATATTTTAAGAATAAACTTTTGTTGTTATATTTTTAATAATGATATACCTAGATATTTATTTTTGAAACATGTACCATTTTTAAATATATTGATTTGTATATGCCATGCCCGATTAGGCGCAATCGCTTCAATTGGCTCATATCAAATTATCTTCATTTATTTCAATATAAAAACATTGATCCATAATCGAAAACTAAATGATGATAAATATAATAGTAAGCCATCAATCACGATTCATTTACGCGTTCCCCATTGAGAAATCAACAAAAACTGAAATATTTTGAATAAAGAAAACAAAAATAAATAAGCAATCAGTTATATATTTGTATTTCTCAGAAAGAATCATTATCACAATCAAATCATTTTTCTAAATAAATTATTTTTTGTGGATTTTATCACTTTCAAAATTTTTCCCATATCAATTTTGAGGATAAAACTTTTTTTTTAACTTCACGATACCGAATAATCATCATTTGCATCAGGGTGTAAAATGTATCGGTTAACAACTCAAGAACTTCAAAGCAAGCTGCAATGGAAAGTCCTAACCATAGCCCCATTTGAACTCCTAAATCAGCAATCAGGCTTTAAACTAAATAAATTGACACTAAACAATAAAATTTTTAAAGAATTTTCAAGTTTTAGAATCATTATTTATAAAGATGAATTTCCTTTATGTGAAAATTCCCTCAAAAAATACTGCGAGTCTCGGTCGATAGCAATAATACGAATACAAGGACGTTGACAGACATTTTCAATAAAATTAATAAAAAATCCTACGCGGCAATACATGGTATCCATAATAGAAACAAAAAAACATAATCAAACCGTCAAAGATTCAAAATACCAAAGTCATGACATTGACAACTTATTGGACACCTTAACCAATAAATCCAACAAAATTACAGTCAAGGTCATTCATTCACAGCAGAAATAAACACAAAAAAGTCAAAGCGAACATTATCATCAGCAATACCATAACTGTAATACATGATCACCGACTTTATATAAAAATCAACCGGTCTCAATTCATTCAGACCTCGATGTGATGAATGATTATAACAATTTATAATTTTAGGCAAAACATGTATCCATATTTAATTACCTTGGTGAACAAAATATTTCTTCAATCTATTTCTCAATGTCCGATGAAATCTCTCGACGTGGGCGGCTTTGTATTGTGAAGTTTTGTATTAAACTTATACTTGGTGTTAATCTTGGTATTAAAGTTACACATATAAATAGAACAGTAAAGTTTAAACAATCTCCTATTATTAAAATATATATATATATATAGACACCAATACTGAGTTGAGAGCTAAAAGTACAAACGCTTTAAATAAAAACTATTACAAGTTATTAAATAATAGTTTGTATGGAAAATCTGTGGAGAACTTAAAGAGAATAATGAATCTATTATAATGTACTACCGATAAAAAAAACTTGTAACATATACGTCTAAACTGACATTTAAAATTGATGATAACTTGATGGCGTGATACACCAAGTTATATTGGACAATCTATACTTGATCTATCTAAACTTTACATGTATGAACTTTTGTCAGTAATTGTTAAAGATGAACTTTAGGCCACTTCAAATTATCCTACTGATCACCCTTTTTATTCTAATAAATTTGACTCTGTTATAGCAAATTTAAAGATGAGAGTAAGGTGAATGATATGACATGTGGGTTTTATTAAGACTCCAGTGTTACAGCTTGTTAGGGAAATCAAAATTTCTAAAATCTAAAGGGGTTTCTTTAAAAGATACTAAACTGAACCATAAATTTTATAAGGATTGTTTTAATAAATTATGGATTTTTAAAAATTTAATAATTGTATTAATTTTTAATATTATAAAAAACTAAAAAACAAAAAATTATTTAAAATCATTTCAAACACAAATATTTACTGCATTCTGCACATTAATTTTCGGATTCAATGACTTTATCAACAACGCTTCACAAATCCCACATTCCCAATAATTATCGAAATTTTTTAATAAATTTTAAAATCAGACATACCGATTTTACTCTTATACCCCTTGTTGTGCTCACTAATATTCGGTCATTAATGCTCTCAAGCTCGAATAAATATATAACAATTTATGCGGCATCACATCCATTATATGTAAACTGACAAACGAGATCGGAACATAATCCAACCGCAGTTTTTGACTTTTTAATAAACATATTGCGTACTTTCCATCAAGTTGACACTATCCTATAGTTTAAATTCCCTAACTGCTTTCTTATCTTCACTTTATAATCCTTAAAAACTTTCTGAGTACGGCAATACTAACACAAATTTAGGCTCAGCATCCTTGCTCACACTTTAATTTATTTAACTCATCAGACGCACACGCCTCAACAACATCACACCCAGATTCTCTCAAAATAATAATAATAATAATAATAATAATAATAATAATAATAATAATAATAATAATAATAATAATAATAATAATAAATAGATCACAAATAATCAATAATAATAATAATTAAATCACAAATAATTAATAATAAAAATAATAATAATAATAATAATAATAATAATAATAATAATAATAATAATAATAATAATAATAATAATAATAATAATAATTAGATCACAAATAATCAATAATAATGAACACATTGCATGATTATAAATATAATTATATAAATGAAAACAAAAGCTATAAAAATAATATTTATTTCTTAAAAAAAGAAAATAGAAACCCACAAACAACAAGACTCCAACATGATCAATAAGCCCGATGATGATGATCATTCTAATGATCCTGGTTTCCAGGGCAGCGTTGTATGGAGTTGATCATTTCTTGCGCTTCTTTTTGCGATCCTAGGAATAACGACAATAATAATGGCTAAATAATCAATCAATCGTTCAATATTTGATCAATAAATTTGTTAACAGCCAATCTATATGTATGTGATTCATTAACCGCTTTACAGTAGTAAAAACAAATTTTTTGTTATGCAAACCGTGTATAATTTGCTATCTTAAGTTGTCCTGGCAAAATAAAATGTTTTTAAGTGAAAATGAGTTGCCTTTTAGAAATTGTGAGGGAAATAAGAAAAACCTGAATTTTCGTACTTTTTTTAAAAAAATTTTTAATTTTTTTAACACTGCTTCAAATGTTCTATACTAAATTGTACTGCTCAATAACGAACTAAACTGATACGTATATTCCATGTCAATTGTTTTTAGTAATCATATGTGGTTTGACACTTTACATCTCTTTGTTGGTGCTTGTTTTACAGTATTGGCTGGACTGAATATAGGGAAATGTCGAGCAGTTAGGCGTAGAGGATTACTGGTAGTGTTCGATGGTCTACCTCGGCGTTGAAATTGATCAGGAGCATGATATATCTCGAGAAGTCGTTCGGTCAACTTGCCAACAAATTGTAAAAAAAACTAAGTTTTGGTGTATTTGGATTTTTGGTACAAAATGTAATTGTTTACAACAAACTGGTTGACATAACGAAGGTTCATTGTTTCACAAATTAAAGTTTTAGGTTGAAAAATAGTTATTGTTTGTTATAATTATTTTTATCATTATTTTTAATTTATCTGTAGCTCACTTCACACACATTCACCCCAGCTGTCCCGAGACAGTCTATTTACTGGAGAATCAGCTAGGCTCTACATCATTTCTTTTTTACACGAAGCATTAAATAAAAACAACAAACAACTTAAAATAATACACCCATAACAACCGGAACCTCCCAACAATAATTGATAATAAATAACAATAAATGATAATAAATTATAATAATAATAATAATAATAATAATAATAATAATAATAATAATAATAATAATAATAATAATAATAATAATAATAATAATAATAAATAATAAATATTAATAAGTCATAATAAATAATAATAAATACTTAAATAAACTCGGTAAAGATTTTATTAATAAAAATCACCATTCGTACATCTTTTTCACTATATATTTCGATAGAATCACTATCATCGTCAGGTTACCTACATTCACAACGGATGAATAACTATACTATATTGATAATTTATAAATAAATTATAAAATATATAAATTTTAAATTATAAATCAAAATTTTTAACAATTATTCTTTTTAAAAAATAATTTTCAATAATCAATTATTTTAAACTTTTAAAATTATTAAAAATATTATTTTAATTTTTTTTTTAATTATTTAACATAACTATTATTCAATATACATCAACATACAAAACTTTAATTAAAAACATTCAACACACAAGTATTCACTGCATTCTGCACATTGATTTTAGGATTAAAAGTTCTTATCAATAATGCTTCACATATCACACGCTCAAAACAATTATCAAATTTTTTGATAAGATTTTAAAATCAGACATTCCTAATTCTCTCATACAGATTTTATTGTGATCCTTAATATTGGACACTCCCTTCGGTCGACAGTGTTCTTGAACTCGAGTACAGAGATGACGGGGAGTCTCTCCAATGTATGTGGTTACTCCCAACATTAAAAAGAAAATTAACTTTAGAAGTTGCAAATTCTAAAATTAATTTTCTTTTTAATGATGAATGGTATGAACAAATTGATGGAGTGGCTATGGGTTCGCCCTTGGCATTACACCCATTATATGTGAATGGATAAACGAGATCCAAACACAATCCAACAGGCGTTTGAGATTTACTAACAAAATACTACGTACTTTGCACGATTTTGAAACAATTCTATAATTCAATGTACCCAACTGCTTACCAATCTTTCTTTTGAAATCTTTATAATAATAATAAATTATAATAAATGATAATAAATGATAATAAATATTAATAAGTGATAATAAATGATAACTGGAAAATACAGTGCGGAATTCATGAATATCAAAAACATCGATATATTTACTGATTCATAATCAAGCTTTGTAATAAATACAATGTCAATTGAAAATAAATCATTGGTGAAATTTGAAAAAAAAGTTTTTACAAATTGTTATTATGTTTACACAATTTATCACAATTAGAATTGGAAAGTGTCAATTGAAAGCAGTCAAAAATATTATTATTCAAACATTACAAATTGCTGAGGGAAAATTGTTTTCATATTTTGTGCAATTCATCATAATTGTATTCATTGATCACTCATTACAATCAAATAATTGATATTGATTAATATAATTAATAATTAGGTCAATATATAATATTCTATTTGCAATTATAGTAAACAAAAAATAATAAAGCTAATGAATAATTATAAACATATAAAATAATATTATTATAAGAACTTTTATTTCTTCCAATTTCACCACTGATTATTTTTTTTCATTGAATTAAAAAGAGAGTTTGAAGACAATAAATCAGTAATATATCGATGTTTGTTGATACTCACGAATTTTTGATACTGCCTTTTCCAAATGAATTTAAAATAATAAAATGCAAGAAATCGATATGATGCCTCTGAATGCGTCAAAATAATCCCATCCCGACAGTCTCCCTCACCTATGTTACCAATGAAAACTATGAAACCTTCCACCACTTACCGTACAGCAGTAACATCACCACATAATCAATAACAATAAATGCTCTGTGAAAAACGCGCCATCAAAATAATATCCCACCGAGAATGAAAATCCATAAATTACCTTACTCGGCGTGACGAAATTCAAATTCGGCTGCACTGCATAGAAATGGGGCCCAAGCTCAATCTTGCTCTGATTCCGTTTGACAAATCCAGCATCGAGTCCTGTATTGAGAACGGAATCGGAATTGTAGAATGAAAAATTGACTCCCCGTGGTGGCAGAACTACTGGATGCTGAGAATTTGTCAGATCTGTGCATGAGCGACTGGGAGAAAATATCGGCAACTCTTCCATATACGAGGAGAACTCGTGAGAATGAGGATTTGGATGAGGATGGGAATTGTATTTTGTCGAGAGAATTTGTGAGCTCTGAATATCGGCAAGGATTTTATTCTTCAATCGATTGTAGAACATGCCAACGAATATGAGATTGCAGAGAACAGACAAGATTACATTGGTAAATGTTGTGATAAGAGGAGATTCCAACCACCACCACCAGGAACCAACAAATAGATCATCATCCAGCAATTCGACACATTTCTTTTCATGCTCCAATGAATCGCTGAGATTGAATCCAGATTTCGATTTCGATTTCAAATGATTCCTCAGAGAAAAACTATATTTGATTTTCAATATCAGATTCTGCAATTGGCTGTTCAAATCTTGAATGGATTTCTGGGTTTCCTGGCGATGTTGATGGATAATCAATTCGAGATTGGTAACATTTTCTGACATTGATGATTGGGCTTTCTTCAGTCGTTCTGTTTGTTGTTTGTAATTCTGACTCAGTTCTTCCAGATATTTCATGCTGATCGAAACATTTACTTCCAACTGCTTTGCCATATTCTTTATTCTCATGAACGCTTGATTCCAGGCATTGCTGCCAGGAGACGCAAGAAATTTCTGATCTGTTGTGATATCTTCTGGTTTCGATTTGCCGGAATTTATTATTTTGTTCTGATTATCAGCCGACGATAAAATGTCGTTGCTTTCGAATTCCAATTCTTTAATCTGATGATTTACTACTTTATCGCTTTTTTGGTCTTTGTGATTAGAATTGTCGACAGTAGAATTTTTATCTTGATGATTCTGTTCCTCTATTTTCGTATCATTGGACGGTAATGGATATGATGATATAGATGAACCTTTGGTTTGACTGTTACCGTTTATCGGTTCAATCTGGCCAGGAATTTGTGGAGGTGGAATGTCTTTATTATTATGGTCAAATGTCGGCGTATTTGGAATGTCTACAGTCGATGAAGAAGTCGTAGGAACAGTTTTCGAACACTCAGAACCCCCAGTAATGTTCGGTAATCGGGGCTCATCAAATTTTGAGTTTCTATTTAAAATAAGATTGCACTTGAAAATAGAACTGAGATTTTGCCAATGGTTTTGAATACATAAATCTTTGGAATGTAAAGTGAGGTTTAAGAAGCTACGGTGAAGTTTTGGGAACTCAAAATGTGTATTGTAAAGAAATTGGTAAAGAGTGAAATAGTTGACTCGTATTTGGAAAGGAAATGGTTCGGAAATAATTTGATTTTCTAAAGTACCCTTACTATCACATGAGAGATACTTTTCCGATTCAACAAGTCGTTGAAAAGAATTGTAGATAATATCACAGTTCAAATGAGTAATTTTGGTAAGAAAATCGATAAAATAGCACGGTGATTCTGTCACAATTAAATTTGAATTGTTTTCATCTAAAAATTTTTGAAATCAGCAAAAATATATAAAAATATATTAATTCATAATTATGATAAATTAGAAATCAATAAAATATTTTATCTTATTTGCTATTGATCTTTTTTCAATGACTATCAATAAATATGTTGTTTTATATTTAACAGCGTTTTTCAAATGTTTGGTGGACAAAATTAAATTTATTTAACTAATAAAAATAGAAAATATTATTTTATATTTTTACTTTATTTTATTTGATTGGATGATAATAAAAACAAAAGAAAATAAAACAGAAATGCTGATTCGATTGGGTTGGATGGTTTTGCTTTATGATGACAGAGATTTCGGAAACAGATTTTTGTGAGGAATTTATAAATCAGGCATTTTGTTTTTGATTTGTAAGTTGAAATACATCTCCAGTGAGTAAGTTATAAGCAATATTTTTTTGAAAAATAAAAATCCTGGTAGAAAAGTAGCAAAATGACAATGCCGAAGATTCATGTTCATTCTTTTAGATTATAGATCAATCTTGTCTTCATAAAAGAAAGCAAAAAAATGATTTTTTCTCTGAATGAATAAAGATAAACGAAATTGTAAATGAAGATAGATTTAAAGAAATTGAAAGATTTTAATGACAAAGCCAATTGATAGTTTATAAAGAAATGTTGTAAAATGTTACTTAAATGTTATAATAAATAGTGATATTTTCTTATATAATTATGGGGAATAATTAATGGTAACTTGTATGTATTGCCCTTTATTTTATGTACTGCATTTCATGTAACTGTAATTCATTAGATAGGTGTACGGTGCTCAAAGAAAAAAGGTCAAAAAACAAAATTGCCCAATAAAAATGCCATTATTGTTCAATATGAGACGGTACTCGTGTCTATGCCTCTTCGAATTGATTTAAGGTCATAGTTGAATCTCTGGGTCCCATTTTATGGGATTGTATTGATTGGATTCCTAGAACTTATTTAGGAAAATACTACTTAATGAATGAGGAGCATTTATGGACTGCTAGTTTCCCAACTGAAATCTAGAATGTATATGATTCACTAATTTCTGGAAATAGAAGTACAAGCAGTGTTGACAAATGATGACACAAGACTCCAAATGATGATTCAGATTCCGCATGAAACAATATGAGAGCTTTAAGAATTTATCAAGAAAGATCAACGAGATAATGAAATGTTAATTAGTCAATTGCAATCAGGATATATGAGGATAAGATGACCAATTAATGATGAATAGAATAATTTGTTAGATTAGATGAATTTTAAGAATTGGGAAATAAGAATTTGTATTTCTTGGACATCGAATTATGACATCGAATTATGCTTTGATGAATTTTAAATAAATATTATTGTACCAAGGTTTCGTATGAACCATTACTTTTATTTTTATTTTTATTTTATTGCTGATTTATATTTATGACAATTTTATTTATTAACTCCTTTTGCGATTGGCCTTAATATTGATTTCTAATAAATTATGAATTCATAAATATTGATTTGGAATAAATTATAATTGATTTCCTAAATAATGATTAGGAATAAATTATTATTGATTTTATAAATATTGATTCGAAATAAATTATTATTGATTTTATAAATAATTAGTTGGAATAAATTATTATGAATTCATAAATATTGATTTGAATAAATTATAATTGATTTCATAAATAATGATTTGAAATAAATTATTGTGAATTCATAACTATTGATTTAGAAAAAAATATTGATTTCATAAATATTATTAAAAGCATGAAAAATAGTTTCCCATTAGAAATGGCATTGGAAATCGCACTATGAGTTAATTAATAGAATTTAGGCATCCAGCTGTTGAGTAAATAGCAATTATTGGTCAATCATGACTAAGTTGGAAAGTGGTCATTTTAATAAATTGCAATTTTTTATTGATTTATAATATCTGGAATGGTGGGAAATAAGTGGAAATTTACTGATTCAAAATATTGAAATAAGAAATCGCCATAATCCAGAGATGAATTGTTTGCAATGCACAAGTGAGGAACAACGGGAACAGAAGAGTGGCTCAATTCAGCAATTAGGTAGTCAGTGGGAAAGTGAAACATTATTCGACTATTGGCTTATCAATCTAAGTTTTGGCAATCATTGGATAAAAGGAAATTGTGTAGCCAATCCGGAGCGAGTGACGTATAATAAATTGCTGCTGATAATTTATTGGGCATTCTGATGTTTTGCCGCTACTATAGCGGTCGAGATGATTTTGATTATATTGATTATGATGGACTGAATTGATTTATTTGATATTATTTGATTGTCCAGTGATTATTGGTCGGAATTTGTTTTTTATTATTTTTATTATTATTATTATTATTATTATTATTATTATTATTATTATTATTTATTCATTAGTTAATTATTTTTTATTATTTAATTATTTATTATCATTTATTATTATTTTATTTTTATTTATTTATTATTTTTATTTATTTTTATTATTTATTTATTTTATTTATGTATTTTTATTATTTACTTTTTTTTATTTTTTTTTATTATTTATTATTTATTTTTAATATTTACTTATTTAATATTTACAATTTGACCAGAGTTTGAGACTTATTAATAAACATATTGCGTACTTTCCATCAAGTTGACACTATCCTATAGTTTAAATTCCCTAACTGCTTTCTTATCTTCACTTTATAATCCTTGAAACCTTCTGATTACGGTAATACTAACAGAAATTTAGGTTCAACATCCTTGCTCACACTATTTAATTTATTTAACTCATCATACTCACATGCCTCAACAACATCACACCCAGATTTTCTCAAACATCGATTGACTATCCTTTGTTTCTCATTTTTTATGACATGTACTTTCTGTAAGTATGGAAGCGCTGACCTTTGGTGCATAAATATTTTTTGCGAACTGGTTTCCTGTAGAACGCCTATGTTGGAGTATTTCCTTCTTTGGAGTATTTGCCTCTTTGTGGGTTTTAATTAGGTGGTAGAAGTTGGGCAGATTAGACTTTTAATAATAATAATAATAATAATAATAATAATAATAATAATAATAATAATAATAATAATAATAATAATAATAATAATAATAATAATAATAATAATAATAATAATAATAATAATAATAATAATAATAATAATAATAATAATAATAATAATAATAATAATAATAATAATAATAATAATAATAATAAATAGATCACAAATAATCAATAATAATAATAATAAATAGATTACAAATAATCAATAATAATGAAGTAAATTCCATGAAGTTGACACTATCCTATAGTTTAAATTCCCTAACTGCTTTCTTATCTTCTCCTTATAATCCTTGAAACCTTCTGAGTAAGGTAATACTAACACAAATTTAGGCTCATCACCCTTGCTCACAATATTTAATTTATTTAACTCATCAGACTCACAGCAAACAAAATCACACCCAGATTTTAACTCATCAGACTCACACACCTCAACAACATCACACCCAGATTTTCTCAAACATGGATCCTTAGGATTTTTAATAAATTTGTCAACAGTCTCCTTTACCATAATTAATAAAAAGGATTTTGAATAACCGTTCTTCATTAACAATTCGACCAATTTGCCAACACTTTTTACTGAATTTACAAAAGTAGAAGACAAAGACCATGCACGATAAATCAACACCTTCACCATATTTATTTTATACTTGAATTCACAAAAACTTTCTGACTATAAATCTCTGTCTCATAGTGTTTCTCTTTGCGTTGTATTAACAGATCCAATAAAGCAAGCGCTGATTTTTTCTCCGTTTCACATGTGAATACAATGTTTTTATGTAGACTATTCATATAATGCAAAAACGGATCAACATGCCTCTGATTTTCAAATATAAGAAAAATATCATCCACATACCGTTTATAAACAGTGGGTTTCATATATTGGTGCTAAAGGAGAACCCATAGCAACTCCATCTATTTGTTGATACCATTCATTATTGAAAAGAAAATTGATTTTTGAAGTAGCAAATACAAGAAGTTCACGAAATGCTTTTCCATCCAAAATATGATGTTCAGAAATGTTTTCATTCCATCACAAGCGACATAAACCAATAGTGTTAACCAATGGTACATTAGTAAACAGACTACAAACATCAAACGAAACCATAATTTCATCCACACTTTGTCTATCATATTGTGCAATGCAGGAAACTAATTCAAAACTAATAATAATATTTGTGAGTACAACAAGGGCTGCAAGAGTAAAATAGGAATGTCTGATTTTAAAATTTTATTAAAAAATATCGATAATTATTGGGAACGTGTGATTTGTGAGGCGTCATTGATAAAGTCATTGACTCCGATAATTAATGTGCAGAATGCAGTGAATACTTGTGTTTTAAATGTTTTTAAATAATTTTTTGTATATTGTATGTATTGATTGTTGTTGTTAAATTAAATAATTAATAAAAAATTTTTAAATTATTAAATTAAAATATAAATGCTAAAATTTTTTAAAAATAATATATAATTTTTATTATTATTTATTTATTTTTATTATTTTTTTTATTATTCATTTTTATTATTATTTACTTATTTTTATTTATTTATTTATTATTTTTATTATTATTTATTTATTTTTATTAATTATTATTTATTAGGCAATCAATTTTAATTACCGAATTTGTTGACAGTGTTGCTCATAAATTCAAATGATTCGTCTGAACAATATTATTTATTATTATTAGCACTGACAGACAATTATCCAATCACCTGATTTTTTGGTTCCGCCGATTCCGTTTACCATTTTTACCAGGATATCTAAATTTAATTTATTTGCTATTTTTCTTTTTATAATAATAATAATAATAATAATAATAATAATAATAATAATAATAATAATAATAATAATAATAATAATAATAATAATAATAATAATAATAATAATAATAATAATAATAATAATAATAATAATAATAATAATAATAATAATAATAATAATAATAATAATAATAATAATAATAATAATAATAATAATAATAATAATA
Organism: Schmidtea polychroa; assembly: GCA_959609185.1. Taxonomy (NCBI): domain Eukaryota; kingdom Metazoa; phylum Platyhelminthes; order Tricladida; family Dugesiidae; genus Schmidtea; species Schmidtea polychroa. Next base: position 25,399 of record CAUHTR010002914.1, read on the forward strand.
ATAATATTGTTATTTGGAATTTTGACTTATTAAAATTATTATTATTTATTAATATTAATACTCAAAATTTATATTTTATTCCCATAAAAGTGTTACCTTTAGCCTTGGTCAATATTCCATCGTTATTGATTTCTAAATACCATATCCAATAAAAACATTTTAAAAGTCATGAAAATCTGAAATTACTGTATTCAGATTTATCAACAGGAGCATCCTCATCCAGTGATTGTTGATTGTCTTCCGCTTCTTCGTCGATTTCGTCAATTACAACATTTCCGAGAATTCTCACAAATGTGAGTGGACAATAATGTTCATTTCCGTAGTGGTCGACCATTTCAAACTAGAAATTTAAAAGTACTTAACAACTCAATAGGTAGAAATTGGGATTTATACGGAGAAGAAAAGGATAGAAATATAAATTATTATTAAGAATCTTCCTGTATGGTACACCCCCAATAAGGTACAGCGCGATATAAAGTACGAATTTATAACGTAAACATTAAAAATTCAAATAAGTCAGAATAAATTATTTTTCCATTCTTTATAAGGTACAATGGTATAAAATACATTTTTATTTATTTTAAAAATGAACATTGTAATTTAATGATATTAAATATTAAAAATCAATTAAAAATTAAAAATTAATTAAAAATTAAAAATCAATTAAATATTAAAAATTAATTAAAAATAGGAGTATTTGAAACGGAGCGAGTTAATTTTGCAAATAAAATACAATTTTTCAAACCCATATTAAGCCGGAAAACGAATCAACCCGGAAAAGAATTGCGATAGATATTCGTACAAAAGTGGAAATATTGAATTCATTAAAAGGTAATAACAGGATAAGAAGGGTTGCAAAGAAATTCAAAGTGTCGTAGAGGACGGTTCAATCATGCAAAGCGAAGATAAATGAGATTTTAAAGGAGTACGAGGAAAATAATAGCAAAAATGTATTCAGAGTTAAAAAACAGTCCGATATAAATATTTTGTTGCAATGATGGCAGCGACACAATTTGGTTATCCAATATCTGGACAAATATTCAAAATCAAAGCGAAAGAAATATCATAGGCTCGGTATAAATGAAGATTCTTTTTCAGCTTCAGATGGTTGGTTGCAAAAATTCAAAACTAGAAATAATATTAGAAATTATTGTATATCTGGTGAGTTTGGAGCGTGCAATTTAAACGATGTTGAAGAATGGAAAGCAAATTTTGTAAAATTAACTGATGGATTCACGCTGGATAATATATTCAATACGGACCAGACAGGTTATTTATTCAAAGCATTACAAGATACTACACTTGTAACGGGGGAAAACAGTCCAAAGAAAGAATTACAGTTTTGTTGACAGTTTCAGCGACTGGTGAAAAATTAAAACCTGCAAATGGAGAAAACATGCACGCATTAGAACTCGCACATTCTTTAACCATAACCAATGAAAATCATCTCCAAAGCGTGGAATATGATAAAACAAGATAAATTGACCAGATAGATTGACAATCATTTTTGAATATCATTTTGAATGGTATTTTAATAATTAATTCCCATTTAAAGGAATGATTTTAAATACTGTATATTGATTCATTATTATAAATATATTGATTCATAATTATAAATATATTGATTCATAATTATAAATATATTGATTCATTATTATAAATATATTGATTCATAATTATAAATATATTGATTCATTATTATAAATATATTGATTCATAATTATAGGTATATTGATGCATAATTATAAATATATTGATTCATTATTATAAATATATTGATTCATAATTATAAAAATATTGATTAATAATCATAAATATATTATAAATATATACAATTTTTCGACTTTGCATTTATCAATTGTTATAAATAACACTTTTGTGTTCGATACGGAAATCTACAAAACTACCCACGCGCTAATGAATGTGTATTATAAATTAGCTATCTGAAAGGGAAAAGTATCAAAATCTTATATGAAAGAGAAAATTTGTGAAATATTATGAGACCTGAAAACTACCTTAATATATTTGACCATGTTGGAGTCACTGATGGTAAATGTTTGCACGCCTTTTTCATCGTGAGCTCTAAAAAGTCCCAAATTGTACCAATGTTTCACTGGATATCTAGAGATAGAATTACGATAGATTGCAAATTTATCGTTTCAACTCCACCTGTCTGATGAATAAACCTTAAAAGTTTTTGGTCTTGATGAGAACATTTCAAAATTTGCAATTTGAATTGATCGAATTTGAACAGGTTCACATGTTTCGATAATAAACCTGAATTTGGAATTGAACATTTTTCAAGAATTTTCTAACAATATCTATTTGTATAGATAACATATGATAGTAAAAATTTGTTCAGCCTTGCCATGTCATTTAGTCATATATATATATATATATATATATATATATATATATATATATATATATATATATATATATATATATATATTATTACTAGCTATTGTACCCGACTTATCTCGAATTTACATTTATTATAATAATTCATTTAAATTAATTTCTTTTATTTTAGATATATTTTAACATAATCTCTGACAACTGAATTTATTTTTTTATTAAATATCATTTATTAAACAATCTAAAAATATAAACACTGCTCAAACAATCAGTAAATACATGCACAAACAATGCATAGCAATACACAAACAATATACACCTAATTCCGAAATATAAGAGTTTCTATAATCTAAACTAAATCGATAAAGTTATAGTATAGGAACACACAAGCTTGACTGTGTGTAAAAATTTAATGTTTCAAAACTTAAGTTTTTATATAGGAATTGAGAAAGTGGCACCAAATAATTTTACATACAAACACAGCACACTACTTTAAGCTGTAGAGAAAAAGATGATAAAACATAGTAAGATCTATTTGTAAAATAATTTTAAATTTAATATTTCTTTAGATTTTCAGATATTTCTCTGAAAACGCTGAAAATCTGACAATTTAAGATTTATTCATTAAATTACAAATTATTAAAATATTTCTTGTCAAATGCTGCCTTTGTGTGAAGGTAAAATTGCAAATATTGAACAAGTTCCTTCGACATCTTTGGATTTGCAGGAAAAAATCGAAAGTCGTAAATTTTAGTAGGTTATTTAAAAAAAAATATTTTCATAGAATTACAAAATATGACAAAATTCGACTAATTAATGCCTTTGAAAATGTTGAAATTACGAAGAACCAAACAATCGATTGGAACAATAATTTACAGATATAAAAATATGGAGAAATTTGCGAAGAGAAAAGTGGTAGCAGAAAACAAATTATTTCAGAAGAACAGGGAAATAATTTGTTGGATTTCGTGGAATTCAATTTTTATGAATTTTTTGGAAGAAATGAGAATTGTGTTCGGCAGTTACTTTATTTATAGTTACAAATATATCTGAGTTACATTATATCAAAATAATTACAAATAATTTCACAAAATTTTATAAAAATCCCAAAAAAATCCTAAAAATTATGAAAATTAATTAAAAATAATTTCTAATTTAAATGTTGACTAAAAGTAATATTTAACAATTTGAATAATAAACTCATAATTATATAAAATCAAAATTTACTTAAAATTAAAAAACTTACTTGAAAACCATACATATTCGACATTTCCATTGAAAATTATTAAGGAAGGTTTAAAGTCCCGTTAAATAAACTACCTATAAAATACCTACAACTGGTGTGCACAGCAATATGTATTATAGAAACTTTTATATTTCGGAATTAGGTGTAGATACAGTTCAGGCATTAACAAACACTAAAAATAAATTATTCACTCCATTTTCTGAGTTTCATTTCATTTATTTATTTCTCTATTTCATATGGGTTTAAATATTATTATTTTTAAACAAAAGTTCGAAATCTCTGCTATGAATTTCATCTAAAACAAAAACATTGGTATTAATATCTCTATTCATGTGGGCTCTATATATTAATAAAGTGAGTTTATTTAAAAAAATTCAAATTTTGCGCGATAATATTATACATTCGACATTTCCATTGAAAATTATTAAGGAAAGTTTAAAGTCCCGTTAAAATATCTCAATTTTTCGTTAAACTGTCATAAATAAATACGATGAAATAGCCGAATTTTTTGAGAATTATCGATTGATTTTAGATTTTCTTATTTCCTGTGAGAACTAAGAAACTTTTCGAGGATTTTATTTTTGAGTTTTCTTAGTTCAATCAATACGCAACTTTTTTATAAAGGATGTCTCGGCAGATTATGTCGTGTTCCTAATGTACCTTAAAACGAAAACAAGTCTATCGAAGAGAAATCTTTTCCACTATTTCTTGCCTGGACAAAATATGGTTTCAATGTAGATATATTTATATATATTCAACTCTGAATAAGTTAAGTATTATTGTTAAAAGTACATCAGCTATTTTCAATATTTCCATCATATTTAAATATCAATTTTTTGGAATTATAAGACTGCTGCATGCTTTATTGAAAGGTTAAATGGTGATGTTGCTTAGCTGGACGATAATTTGATACTATCAACAACATGAAGGGTTTCAATGGATTCCAACGCACGAGGATAAAAGAATTGAAAATTTACTTTGGGAACAGATTGCGATGAGAAACTAAATGTAAGAAGGAATATTTGGTTTTCTACGACAATCTGGATATATTTATATTGACCACGAATCACAGTTTTGGATCTACTAAAGCAGTTGTTAATTTTAATGAAACTAATAGTAGATTTCCTAATTAAACTGGATATAGGACCAAATGAGCATGAGTTCACGTGGATCATTAGTTGCTTAATGTCGGGGGAACTAATGAAACCTTATTAGATATATTTATAGAAAATAGAATAGAAATGTATGTGCTGGATTCTACAATCGAATGAATTGGTATTTATTGAGATCATATGGCCTAATCAGGTACCAGGTAGATATTTAATGGGATTTCATTATGAATTCAGGAGTCCAGAAATCGCTACACGTGCATATGCAAATATTGATCCAAGTAATGAATGTAACAGTTGGGTCACATAAGCACAATAGTTAAATAGTTCATAAATATCTGGGTAATTTACAGTAGGAAATCTGTTACAGGGTGAAATCCTTTTCCAGTAGAAATTATTTATCAAATAGAATTTCATAGAATAGAATGTCATTTCACAAAGCTGAACCGGTCGAAATCGTGCGAGTCCGTGCATAAGCTTCAAATATTTATCATATGGAGATTTGTTACACTTATTAGTAGGTAGAGGTGAGTTGTTTAGTACAAAGCGTTCTGATTGGCTGAATAACACCATGATTCATCATAGGAATTCAATAATCAATCGATAATGCACCGAAAAATTAATAAAAATTAAAATTTCAATGCCATATGTAAACATCATTAGCACTGTCACAATTTTGCACTTTAAAATCAATACTATGTCGTAATAGTCTTCTAGGTTCATCAGAGGTCTCAACAATACTACGTGTGCACACCATTAGCAATTAATAGTACAATTTGCACTTTAAAATCAATACTACAATGTAATGGTCATCGAATTTTACCAAGTCTCAACAATCATTATGTAAACATAATTAGCACTCAATAGAACCATTTGCACTTTAAAATCGATAATGCACTTAAAAATCATTACTATGTCGTAACAGTCTTCGAGGTTCATCAAAAGTCTCAACAATACTATATGTAAACATAATTAGCACTTTAAAAATATAATACACTTAAAAATCAATAATTTAACATTTCAGTATCAATAGTGAGTGTGGCCGATAACTTGTGGCAGCGACAAACGCTAACGATAACTAACATCTACTCTGCCGTCCAAGGGAAAAGTATCGTATATAAAATTCTTATACAAGTGAACTTTATTATTGATTATTGATACTCATTTTGCAAGTATAGAAGAAAATGCTATATAAAAACTCAGTACGGCAAATAAAGAAAATGTAACCATAGTAGGTTATATTACCTTGAGCTAAGGGTAAAGGTATTTAGGACTTCATATGTTAACATGTGAAATGTTATACATACATTTTATTTGGACGGCAGTACTCTCCACAGTCACCGTTACTTCAACAACAATTTTTTTACTTTTCCTTATTCTATTTCTAACTTTGCACTAATTAATTGATTTTCCTTTGATTCTCACCATTTCCCGATTCCCAATAAATAATAACAATGTTCCTTTTTTGTTCTGCTTGTTTCCTCTAATCATTTGAATTAATTCGATAGTTACTAAATGATCCCATCATTATATATTGTTTGTGAAATATTTCCTGATATCATCAACTCCTCAATCATTTATTCCCATCATTTATTTCCCAAATTTATGATTTAGAAAATATTTATTTCAAGTGTCGAGAAAATTTAATCATAACAATGAAGTGAATGTTTAAATTGAAATTCCAGTTTCTCGCGTGAAAATCCCTAGAAGCACCACCGTGTTAATTTTATGAAAACAGGTGAAATAAATAACATAATGGTTTTGAAAAAATATTAAAAAGAAATTGAAGTTAATTGGAGAATAATTTAAAGTAATAGCAATGATACTTACCATTTTTCTGTAATAGAACACGGAACATTGAGATATTCATCCTTGTTGTTGTTCAACACGAAATCTGCATTTGTTATTTGACCACTAAATTCCAACATTTTTGCACCGCACTCTTTTGCAGCAACATTATTTTTTAATAATTTCTTCGTTAGAGTTGCGGTTCTTGCATCCAGTTTCAAATCTTCAGTGGCTAATGGGATCTGACGTATTTTCAATTCAACCTTTTCAATGTTCTGATTGTTTGTGTCTTGTCCATTATTAGGCGGTGATATCGATGAACCTGACCGAATAGGTTCTATATTTTCCTTTGTCAGTGGTTGGGAATTTATGGTTTCAACTGGTTTTACCACAGTGTTGTCTTTAGTAATCATTGTTGGACTACTGGGAATCGAATCAGCTTCTAGTGAAGAATTAAGGAATCATTATATTGCAAATTTGAAAATACTTCAATGTTTCAATTATAAATATGCACCAATCAAGAGGAATAAAGGCGATGGGAATATGCCAATATATATATATATATATATATATATATATATATATATATATATATATATATATATATATATATATATATATATATATATATATATATATATATATATATATATATATATATATATATATATATATATATATATATATATATATCATTTACAATTACAATTGTGAGACAAGAATTATTTGATATTGTTGATCATATTATAATAATAATATAAATAATAATAATAAATAATAACAAAAAATAATAATAATAAAAATAATAATAATACAAATAAAAATATTTACTTTCGCGTTTTTGCTTTGATTCTTTCTCGAGTTTCTGTCGGTATTCATCAAATGTCGGCATTTCATCGGAATTTGATTTAGTCTGAGTTATATTCGCCGATAGTATTGGATCATCTTTATCTGTGATCTCAGTTTCCGGTGGCCTAATTGGTTCTGTCTTGGCTCCATCAACTGCTGGCTATATCGAATGGTGTCAATCAATCAGCAACGAAATTGATTTAGAAAATTATCAAATTTCCCGGATGGTTATGTAATTACATCGTGCGTTGCGGTGCTGCTAATGGTGGAACACTTCTTGTTTCCCGTGTGATAGATATTTGGATTGGACAACTAATCTTCTTGCAATATTCATTAAGGATTCAAGGCTTCACGGTTGAGATACCATTTCGCTCAGATTCCCATTCAACAACCCTATGCTTCAATTCTTATTCTATCCCTGCACTAATTTCTTTCATCGCCTTATATGATAACTGATTTGTCTGTATATCGATATTTCCATATGTACTTATAAGCGGTAATATTTGTTTATTTATTTATTTATCTCCCCACCCGTTGTTATACAGCAGATAATTAATTTATAATATTTATAATGATATTTATACATTAAGATAAATAATTAATAATAATAATAATAATTAGATAATGAATTTATATATATATATATATATTTCCAAGTGCAATTGATTAATGAAATTTTACTAATTTTTTTCAAAGTAATATTATAAAGAACATAAATATCAATATTTTAAAATTACAATCATGTTAAAAATGGATATAACAATCTTAAATGTCGAGCTTACCTTGACATCATCTACAGTGATATTGTTAGATAAAATAGGAACATCTGAACTATGCGATTCTCGTTCATTGACATCGTTTTTAATTAAATCCGAATCAGGAGAATTACTACCTAATTTAATATTCTTAAATATTTACTAATGTTACATGTTTTAAATTTAACTATTAACTAATTGCTTTTCTTTCTTTAAAATATCTTCAATTTTTGAATTATCTGCTTCATTTATTGGTGGTTTTCCACTTCTTGATTTAAAAAAAAGATAATCATATTAATAACATTTTAATAAAATTTCAGATACATATATTTGAAAATCCCTTACCCATTAATATTGGTATAATCTGTTGAAGTACTATTTATCTAAATTCAATATAATTTTATTTAATTCACAAAGAAAATTAATTACAACTGAAAATTCTGACACTTGAGACAATGTAAAAATACTAATACATGTAATAAATGTTGAAAATTATTTAATTAAAAGTACCTTAGAAATAAAATATGATATGATATTATCATCAAATTTAAGAATATAATCTATTTGGTATATTAAAAATAATTACATCAATTAAAATTGGAAACTTAAGTAGATTAAGTAACTTTTAAAAATATAACTAATTCACTTAGTTTAAACGAACACTTTTGAAATACGAATTTTAGTCAATTAACAAATAATTTATTTTCAATAAAAAATTCGAATTTCGAAATCTTTCACTGCATCTCTAGAAATCTCTAAAAACATAAATTTCAAATTTCAAAATGTTTGTATTACAGTTAGTTGAAGAATCAAAAATGGTGCTAAAAATAAAGCCATGTGTATTTTTTAATGACTGCATTTATTTGAATAGTTTTTGAATTCGTAAACAAATTCACATTTTTGAGATATATTTCAACATTTAAAGAAGTTTGCTGAATATAATTTTTAACTTTTACATCAATTTTTCTTTTATTAATTTAACATTTAACAGTGTTAATAGTATCAATTTTCCAATTAGTAGTACATTTCCATTTAATTTTATATAAAATGTATTCATAGTTGTAATTTAGATAAAAAATATAATACGAAATGATGGCAATGAAAGTATGATTGACCAAATGATAAAAGACGATGAAAACGTTTATTGTACTATGGTATTTATTTCTGCCAGAGTATATTCGATATTAAATTGGTTAATTAGTTATTTTTACATCTATTTGTATTTATTTATTAAGTTGAAGGAAACTTGGATCAAACGAAACCTGTAATGTTATTTTGAAATTGTTAGATAAAATAATTTATTATTTTGGTGTATATGTGGTTAGTAATTAACTGCTGAAACATTAGTCTTCCATTTAACAGCCTATTTCTAGAAATATCATTAAGTTGAGATTCTAGTAACCTAAGAATAACGACAAAATCGTGACACGATTTTCATCCACTATTCGTTATCATTAAAGGATGCATATCTTAATTTCTTTTAACTTACCAAACAAGATTATATCTACCCTTCTTATAGTCATAGACGTCCATATGTAGAGGCAAGACAGGAATAAACCTCTCTAAATTTTTTGAGGATACCTAAATAACAATTTATAAAGAAATAAATAAAATTACCTGGGGGAAGATCGCCATGACAAACGGGACGATCTATTGGAACTCAGAAAAGAAAACGGAAGTAAAAAGAAATTAAAAATGAGAAAGATAAAGGAAATGAAATGAATCAAACAGGAAAATAAAAACAAAGGTCAGTACTGATTAATTAGTACAAAAAGGAAAAGGAATTTTGAAATCGGGGGAAAAGGAAAACAACAATATCCTTATCTCGACAGCTTGCCAGTGATAACAGAATTAATGGGGAAGGCGGTCAAACAAAAAAGGAAAAAGGGAAAACAACTTGACAGCTGTCAGAGATAAAAATGGGACAGTCGGGGAAACCAGGAGAGAGAAAATGGGAAAACACTTGATTATCTGGAGTGCCACAAGAGAAGCAAACTATATAAAGGATAGCTGGTGGACACGAAAGGAGAATAAAATTAGAGAACGAATTTAGAGACAAAATTAGAGACAAGAAGTGACGCGAATTCGAGAGAAAATTTGTGAGATAATTTGAGAGACACGTATAAAGACAATTTGAGAGATAAAAGTGTTAGAGAAAAGATTGTGAAAAAGAATTGTAAAGAGAATAATTGTGAGTAAGACGTATTGTGGAAGATTTGAATCAAAGAATTTGTTGAAAAATTAAACGAAAAAGAAGTTGTTTGATTATTTGAAAAATTGTGCAGAAGGTCAAAGAAAACAACCAGCTCAAAGTCCCAGTTGATAAACCAATCAGTAATTTGTGATCTTTTAATCCAGTGTTATACACAAGTCCTATTACTCACCGAGTGTTGTAATAAGCATTGTATAGTCACCAAGCAGAATGTTGAATTTATTGTCAGTGTAAAGAGAAAGTTTATTTGTGATTATCAATAAAGATTTCTGTTGTCAAGTGTTATTTGTGAATCGGTTAGAGACACGCTTGGAGTCAGAGTAACATTTAAATTTATCACCAACACAATAACCCAAAAAATTTGACAAAATTGTATTTTTTGGCTATTGTGTCCAGTAATTCCTATTGAAGTAATATCAAAATTTTCGACATCGTGATTATAAAATCAGAATTTCCACAGCAATTATATGATGAGAAATGTCAAAAGTGATTCCAAAAAAAATTCCATTTGATTATTTGAGAATGACATAAAATTCAAGGAAATCACATAAATTTATGCTCCACTTTCGTATAAAAAATTCAGTAAAAAATTCAAATATATTAAATATAATAAATTTTAATAAAATTAATTTAAGCGAGAAGTAAAATATTTAATTAAAATTTTGTTTAGCTAAGCCCATTTCATTCGAAAACTAGTGAGAATTAATTTTAAACTCATAAAAATATCAAAATATTTGTGATATTTATTGCAAGTTATAAAATTGTAATTTTATTTCAATTAAAGTGCTAAAACGTATTTGGAAAAGTCAAAAAGCTTAAAATGATAAATAAGAATCGTGAAAAATATGTTAAAGTTAAACAAATTTCCGAATCAAACCTTACTAATATGTTTAAACATTTCAGGAGGACATCCTACAGGACATTGATAATGAAAAACAAGACTTCAAGGTGGGTATTAGTTATTCGAAAGGTTTTTTACTTGGCTTGAAGTTAGATCCGGGATGATCAATTAGTGGACCGGAGGAAGCGCAAAGATTTTGTGGCTTTGTTGACTTACAGATTTGCCAGTGTCTTTACCAATTATCCATTTCTATGTTTTGGTAAGATATGGAAACTTTTTCATTTTCTATAGGCCAAGGAGGTCAATTAATTATTTATACTACCGACGCCTAGATTGCATTGAGGTCAACCCGATTTTTTATTAATATATTATTTTTTATAATTATTTTAATAATAATAATAATTTTCCTATGTATATTACTTAATTATTATTGCTGATACTATGTTCATAAATATTTTGGTGAGATATTTGACGATTTGAGTCAGAATGAAATCTAATAGATAAAATAAAAGTATCCACGCGATATTCGATGTGATGTCTAATGGTAGAACAGTTTCGAGCTTATTTAACTCCCATCAGTATTGAATCAGTCCCAACGGAACCAGCCCCAATAATCTGACCAGTCCGTCACCAGGATATCTTACAAACTAGGTTTATGATCAACTTATTTGGTAAGTGTTGGATTGAATCTTTTATATAATACTAATGTAATCCAAATAAGCTCAAAACTAATCTGACATAAGAATTAGTATTGAATATCGTATTACAAACTTCATTAAATTGCATAAAATCAAAATTAATTAAAACGAAATTGAATGAATGTGTATAGTAAAGTGAATAGTAAGTTAAAACGTAAAAATTAAATTAATTAATTGATTAATTATGAGCATTCATTAATTATGATTATTTAAATATGCAGGGCACACGGGCGCCACGTTTTAGGGGCGGCG
>CAUHTR010002915.1:0-52369 GCA_959609185.1 Schmidtea polychroa
GAATTCTACAGTGATTTTTATTCACCCATTAATTGGTATGCTCATTGAGACTTATGGATTTTTCCTTCTTTTCAGTGGATTTATTCCTATTGTATTGAACTTTTTATTGAGAGTTCCAGTAATTGGAACAATTTTGAGTATGCCTGGTATTAATAAAGTAATAAGTTATTTTATAAAATAGTTTATTTATCAACTATCAGGTTGTATCGAAATTGGGAGGAGGAAGTAATTCAATGGTGTGAAGATTTATTTTGCAATTATTATTACTATCACTGTAAATATGTTTTGCTTGTGATCAAAATTATGAAATATATTTTGTCTCCTATTTATAAATGTTTAACGTTGATTTTTTGTTGAAATTATGATGCTTTGAATTACTAATTTTGTGACTCCGATGCTATAATCATTGTAGTTTCGTGTATATCTTTTGGATGAGTGTTAATTTAACGAGTTATTAAGGTTCTTCCATAAATGAAATCATGCATCTAGGCTGACCAATGGCAGTGGGTGTTTTAAAAATATGAACTTTAAATTACAATTAATCTGATAAATTTTAATAAATAATGATTAACATTTTGTTAAGCTCCCGTCAGATTTAGATCATTGGATTTTCAGGATGGTGAAGATCTTTAGAAAATACTCTGGCTAGGGTATCAAGGGGCTGAAATTATGTGACGGCTCATTATGTTTAGTACATTGGGATTTTTTTCAAGAGGAAAACCTTAAACAAATTTAATTCCAGTCATAGGTGATCGCGACTTTAAGAGCATTTCTTGAAGCCTGTTAAATAGATATTACAAAACTATAATAAATCTTGCGATCTTGACTTAGAAATTACAGATAGAAAAGCTGTATAAATTTTTTGGTGCTAAAGCCCAACATTTAAATATATTTATTCTGTGCACACTAAAGCATCTTACAGTGACTGATATAGAGACAATGACTATCAGGTTAAGTTATATATTTGGGAGAGTATTCAATACTTATACTTTTAGTATTTATAACATTAAAAATTAAATACTAATATTTATTAAATTCAAAAACAATGCCATTTGTTTGCAATATTTAAACATCTTTACGAGGATTTTTATTCACGTCTAGTAAATTAAGCATAAGGAATATGTATACCACACATCAATCCACAACACACATTCATGTTATTTTATTTTTATTATTTAATTATATTTTCACATGGTATTCCAACGAAGTTATGAAGTAAATTGAACAAAATTAATCAAAGATTTTCACTCAATTTAAGAGTTTGTTGATTTATAATTTCATTATTTAACATTAAATTTCTGCGGCTACCAAGAAACCATCAATTTTTATTTAATAGAAAATAAATTGATATAGTCTATTTATTTCGCTTCAACAAGTAGAACCTAATTACACTTGGTCATGTATAAAATGAATAAATAGTGGAAACATTTATAAATAATGATCAAAATAATAAAATTACATATAGACAGGAAAAAAAACAATATTACACCAGGAGGGTCGTAAAAAATAAATGTATTGTTGTAAAAAATAAATAAATACAAAAATCAGTTTTACTAAGATATTTGGACCTCATTCCAACGTCATTTTGAGATACATCGGAAAGTGGGCGAATTATATTTTTTTTATTAACTGCGATTAAAAGATTTGAACATTTTACTTATATTGCAGGTTGTCGCCACTAGTTTATGTATATTATTTACATTAACCTTTTTAGGACAGCTGCGGTATTCCATAGGCAACTGTCTCGGCCGAGTGCGGGAAACGTGCAGTGAAACTTTTTCACTTCTGGAATTTTATATAATGCCACCACTTTCACAATGTTCGCATTCTCCTAGCAACCGCGGATAACTATTTTATTCAGTCACATAAGTAATATATATAAGTAATATATATATGTTGAGGATACCTAAATAATAATTCATAAAGAAATAAATAAAATGGGGATGATCGCCATGACAAACGGGACGATCTATTGGAACTCAGAAAAGAAAACGGAAGTGAAAAGAAATTAAAAATGAGAAAGATAAAGGAAATAAATGGAATCAAACAGGAAAATAAAAATCAAGGTCAGTACTAATTAGTTAGTACAGAAAGGAAAAGGAATTTTGAAATCGGGGGAAAAGGAAAACAACAATATCCTTATCTCGACAGCTTGCCAGTGATAATAGAATTGATGGGAGAAGGCGGTCAAACAAAAAAGGGAAAAGGGAAAACAACTTGACAGCTGTCAGAGATAAAAATGGGACAGTCGGGAAAAGCAGGAGAAGGAAATGGAAAAACACTTGATTATCTGGAGTGCCACAAGAGAAGCGAACTATATAAGGGAAAACTGGTGAACATGAAATTAGAACAAAGAAAGAAGAAAATTAGAGACAAAGCGACGCGAAATTGAAAACAATTTGGAGGACGATTTGAGAGACGATTTAAGAGATTAAATTATTAGAGAAATTTAGACGTTGGAGGAAACGTTGTTGGACAAACGATTGTCAAAATAATTGCAAAGGTGATAATAGTGGAGAATAAATATTGGAGAATAGTTGGAGAAAAGAATTAGTTGAAAAATAAAACGAAAAGAAGTTGTTTGATTATTCGAATAAAGTTGTGAAGAAGGTCAAAGGAAACAACCAGCTCAAATTCCCAGTTTAGAAACCAATCAGTAATTTGTGATCTTTAAACCCGGTGTTATACACAAGTGCTATTCCTCACCGAGTGTTGTAATTAGCATTGTATAGTCACCAAGTAGAGTGTGGAATTTATTGTCAGTGTCAAGTGAAAGTTTATTTGTGATTATCAATAAAGATTTCTGTTGTCAAGTGTTATTTATGAATCATATAAAGACACGCTTGGAGTCAGAGTAATATTAAAATTTATCAACAACTCAATAACCCAACACATAGTCAGGTTTTTTAATAAATACAATGTCAATTGAAAATAAATCAGTGGTGAAAATTGAAAAAAGTTTTTATAATATATAAATAAATATTAATCATAGAGATTAGATAAGTGTTTTATCATTTCTTTTACTTGGCATTTCGATCCGAGCTTAATTCTCTAATCTTCTTTATCTCGAACTTATCAGGCTTGGGTTTAAATGGATTCTTGATGACTGAACCTACCTACCGGAATTGTTTAGATAAGAGGCGCGATAGCCGGGAATAGTTCTGTTTCCGAATATGATGGCACTTGACAAACTTCTGCGTCCATGTGGATCCCGGCACGAAGCTCGATAATTTTCTGTTCCTGCTCTTGGATTGTGATCTTGAGATCGCAAATGATCTCTTGATCTTCAACCCGAAACTTCTCGATTGACTAGAAATTTGCTGCAACTTGTGAACATGTTCCCGTCGGAACAATGCTGCTTCGAGTATTCTGCACTTTCTGACCGAAGACTCGGCCCTTTCGGCTAGAAGAGTCACTTTCTATATGTAACGCTCCACGTCCTGGTAAAATTTCTTCATTGGATCAGCCTTCAAATGGGTCTATTTGATATTTAAGATCAACGGAGTTGATATCAATATCAATTGGATCACAAAATAAATCAATAGACGGTTTAAGATCATCAAATTGAGAAAATCTTTCATTGAAATCTGTAATTAGCATATCCAATTTTGGTAGAAATATTTTAAAATTCGCTTCTATATTACATCCTTTCATTTCTTCATATATCTCTTTGCAAGATTCAAAATGAAATGTTATTTTGCTCCAAATTAAACCTTAACAATTTTAATTTGTTTTTAAATCCAGTAACATATTTATAAAAGCAACACACATTTTGATTTTGTCCTTCCAAGGATATATTCAAAATATTTAAATAATTTGTAATGTCCGTTAGGAAAGCAAGTGAATAAAAAAATTTTTATCAACTAAATTTGCTGTCAAATTTTCATCTACGGCAATTTCTGTGAGAAAAAGATGAACTTCTTTTCGAAGTGTATAGAATCTCTTCGAGCACTTTTCAGCAATTAATCAACGAACCTTACTATATAAAAGCAGATCTCCATACTCAGTTTCCAATTCATCCAAAAATGTTTTAAATTTTCCGTATGTAAGAGAACGATTTCCTCCGTGAATTAAATTAGTAATTTTGCAAACCTTGTCCATTATGTCTTTTAGTTGTAGGGATGAACCACATAATGGCTCCTGATGGATAATACAGTGCAGAATACGATTCGTTATTCCTTCTTTTTGCAAAATTCCCGCGAGCTCAATATTTTTGCCAGTCATAGCTCTAGCACCGTCAGTAACAATAGCAGTTCACTTGTCAAATCCGCTATACTGCTCTACTGCACATTTTAATTGTTTGTAAATATTTTTAGCGTTTGTTGTTCCGTGTAATGATTGTAATTTTAAAAGTTCTTCTGAATAATTATAGTTTTCATTTACAGTTTTTATAAAGATAAGCATTTGACTTGTATCGGAAATATCTGTGCTTTCATGCAATGCTACCGAAAAATAGCAGCAACTATTGATTAGATTTTCTAATTTATTAGTGACATGCATGCTAATCTCGTTTACACGTCGGCTTACAGTCTGGTGAGAAAGTGATACTGTTTGAAATTTTCTTACCATTTAGTTGTCATTAAATGCTTGAGCCATTTTTATGGCACATTTTTTTATTAATTCTCCATCCAAAAATTACTTTTTTGACTTTACTATTTCTAAACAAACTTCAAACGATGCAGCTACAGATGCTTCTTGAAATTTTGGTTCTTGATTATAATAATTCGTTTGATGATCCAGCTACTTTTTTCTTTTTATCACTAGTGGTATTTTCATGTCTCGAGCGTACGAATGATACTTTCTTTCATGCATGGAATGATAATGGCGCTTCAAGTTATATTTTTTACACACAGCTATGATTTTTAAACATTCCAAACACTGTGGTTTACCATTATTGTTCAGAATAAATAAATAATCTATCTCCCAGCGATCTTGAAATTCTCAATTTTCGAGGTCTATTTTTCTTTTATTAGTAGCACTCATGTCATAAAAATCCTAAAAAAAACCTGAAAATTAATTAAAAATAATTTATAATCAAAATGTTAACTAAAAGTAATATTTAAGATCTTGATTAATGATCTCATAATTATATAAAATCAAAATTCAAACCTCAAAAGTTACTTTAATTTAAAAAACTTACTTTAAAACCATTTATAAAATTGAATAAATGAAGTAAATAACTTCACACTATTATAAATGTTGAGTCATCCACTGATGCACACACCAACGTGTATTATAGAAACTTTTATATTTCAGATTTAGATGTAATATTATAACACAGTCACCCCTCAACAAATTCTAGACAAGACTGCACTCGCACGATTGCATGAATCAACCAAATAGCGCAGGGTAGTGTGCGCATCACGTGCACCAACTATAGATAAACAACAACCAACTACAAATATAATATGTGGCGCCAACGTTGATCCAATCATCATCAGACGTTAAGCGGATTGCTGCTGTGTTCAGCCAGGTTAAGTGAGGTTACGCAAACTAAATAGTACCTACTTTAAATTCAAATTAGATTTAAATCTTCACATAGTAAAATAATTTTAATATTAATAATAATTATTTAGTAACATAAATTTATTCAAATTCAAATGCACTCGCGGGCCGCTAGTTGGACAGCCCTGTACTAGATAGTTATTCTGTTGTGTTATGAGTGAATATTGGATCAATTTACTAATCATTAATATTTCAATAAATTTTTAAAGTTAAAAAATGTCGTGTGAACGAAAAATGCCTAAAAGTGATAAGGAAATTGAAAGGATTTTTATTAAAGTGATGTAATGAGTTTTATGTTACTGAAAATAATCCCAAATGGCAAGAAAGGAAGGAAAATACACAACACAAGACATTTTAAACATAATTGTGGCAATGAAGCAAAATAGTCACTACAAAATCAAAGAAATTTCGAGAACGGTTACTGATACATCTTCATGAAGAAAACATTTCGTACTCGCAAATAAAAAGTTTGAAAGCTTCATGGACTTAGCAGAATAACTCATTTACTTAATCAGACAGAAATATAAAAATAGTGCACAAACAACAGAAACTAATTTGTCACAACCACAGTCGCGAGCAAATTGGCGAGGATGAATATCATTAAAAATAGGCTTTTCTAATGCCAGCAGAAAAGAACAAGGGGAAAATTGACGCCGGGGCGATTTATGCCTCAGAGTTTTCAAAAAATCGGTAATGAAACCTTGATGAAACCGGATTTAATCTCCATATCAGCAAAAAATACGAATACTCTATTTCTAATATCAAAGCATATATTAATGTCCTAACTAATCGTGTAACAAATGAGAGCATTGTAAGTGTAATTAATACCTGTAGAATTGTGTCATGTCGTTATAAAAGAGGCGCTTTTAGAGATTTCATTATATATCTACTTGGGCCACATTTTAGTCAATCCAGGAAAGATTCTTATGGGAAATAGCTCCATCGAAACCAGCGGCTCAATCTGCTTTACTGCGTGATCATCCATCGTTTGTTGGTTGATCCGGGTATCCGTTTGTAGCATCCTGATCATCAGTGCCATGAGCTCCACCCGGTCCTGGGCAACCCGTGTCCGCAGGTAGGTTTTTTCACATCTTCTGGACGAAACCAAGAGTGTTCCATCTCCCTGCGCTGGCCTTTAAGATTTTTACTCTGAATCGCAGCTTCTCGACCAACCACAGGGAAACTTCCCTTTCCACTCGCACACTCAGTCGCTACACTAAAATTAACAATCACAATAATCTAGAAAATGTAGACTCGAATTTTGGTGTACACCCCTGAACATTTCCCTCTTTATTTTGTCCGGTCGACATAGGGCAACTAATTTTTATTTATTGTTTTATCGTTTTCATTTTATCCCTATGTCATTTATGCTTCAATTTGAGAACTTCTGAATACTTAACTTTAGACAGATGGAGTGTTTCGCCACCAATCACTGTTAATATCCCGTAGAAATAATATCACTCACTCAACTTCTCCATGTACCAATCACCGCCACTCGTACTATCATCATTCCATCTTACGATATGAACAAACGAAATTAAATAATGAAATTATATTTCTAATAAAATTGACTCTAACACTATTAATATATAAATTAAACTAATATCGTCTAGTTGTTTTCAGGGACCGAGATCCAGAATAATATTCTATTGTTTATTTATGTATTGTTATTTCTTTAAATTCCACATACATAATAAAATTACATAATATATAATTTATTTGTTGGAACGGAAATTTATCTATTTTTGTAACTATTTTTTTATTTATATGTGCAAAACAGTGCCAGTAGCGTATCGAAGGATTGGCAGAGAAAAGCATATGTCACTGAACGCTTAATTGGGGGAGGCGTCAAAATGGGAACCTAATATTTTCGAAAGTCCGTATATCTTTTTTTAATCACTGTCTTATTTAGAATCTAGTTATAAATACCTAATTCACAATTCGATATAGATTTATCTGCGACTTTACTGTCCGCGTTGTTTTTGCCGTGCCTTTATTAGTGGTTATCTTTTTGAATAATTAATTAATTAGTTTTTATTTTTATAATTTTACTTAGGATCTCCCATTCAATTGTTAATTACGTCTAAATTTTTTTATTTGCTACCCACCTAACTTTTCACCTAGTATAATATTAATTTTTGATTTTAATTAATTTTATTCATATTTCGAGTTTTGCATTTGAATTTTTCCACTTTTATATTTATCTGTGCATTTTTATACAAGTACAACAATTATTATAGTCGTAATGAAAATAAATGAAATATTGAAAAGTCAAGCATTGTCAGCATTTTCCAGTCCATTATGAAAAACTGTCAATGGAAATTTTTCTCAATGTCATTTGTAAATGCTTATATTGTTTTCAAAAAAGTAAATGGAGAAAAAATAAAGCAAATGTTGATTTCCATCAAAAAGTAATTGAGTATTTATGAAGTGCAAAAGTGGAAGAAAATAATCAGTTGACATTACATCAGCGGTTTCCAACCTTTATGCTACCGCCGAACATTATTTGAACCATATCAACAGCTGCTGGTAAAATTAGGGTTTCCTAATGTATGTGGTTTCTTACATTTCACAATTCGGTATGAGACATGGTACGAAGCCAATAATGCGTTTGGTGTGACTGAAACTATTTTTTTGAACGTTTCTTTTTGAATATTTATCTCGTGAAATTTTCTTTGAAAAAATTCTATGGGCTTGTTAACATATTCAGGGTGTAGAGTTTCCTGGTGCCGTTTTAATTTTACTGGTCTCATACTATCTGAAGCCAAAACTTTCAAACACAACAAACACATTTGTTTTTCCGAGCCTTCTATAACAACACTTGCAAATCCTAACAATAAATATGATGAACAGTATTGTCTTTTCTTGGGAGTTTTACCTCCTTCTTTTCTCATATTATTCCCACTTATACCAGCATCATTATCTTCCTTATTGTCGACTTTTCTCTTGTACCCACTCAAAAATTTATCCATTTTTCTAAAGATATTTTATTGATATAATTTAAAATAAATAATAATTAAACATAAATATGAAAATATACTAACGATTATTTTCAGAAAGAAATCACGATAATAACTATAACACACCCCGCCAATTCGCTTCAGTTGATACTTTTGCGACGAGTGACGTATAAATTTAAGGTTATTGTTTCGTGCAACTAGCGGGCGTTTTGTGCATTACTGAAACAGAGCGTTGGAAAGGCGCCAATTTTAAAATCTTTCTATTCGGATAATTTTTATATACGAATTAAATGTATGTATAGAAATTTAATAAAAATAAAATTAAGTATTTATTTACTGAATATTTACAGTTTCGTTACAATATGAAGTTTTGTTTATTTGTAGATATTATAGTATGAAAATTATTTTTTTACCCAAAAGTTTTGGCGCCTCCCGAGTTGGAAACCACTGAATTAAATTGTACAAGAAAACGGTGTTATGAACTTACCTAAATTGGAGAATTAACACATCAGATTCGAAAATATTTAAAAAATTATCTATGAACAAGAAGGCAGAACAGCAAATAGGAGCAAAACAGGAAAACATTCATTACTACAATTTGCAATGAAAGTGAAGGTAATTCTTTCCTCTGTTTGGAATGTTTCAAAAAATTGCATAAATAAGAAAACACTGTACGATCACTTAAAATTATACATTTACTGTCGGCCTTTTCGGACTGAGATGACCTACCTGGTATTGTCTCAAGCTGTCTTTTCAATGGGACAGAAAAACCAGCGCCGTACTATCGCAAGTGCAACAAGTGCAATCGCACTGGGCCCCCTATTTTTGAGGGGCCCCAAATATTAAATACATTAGAAAAACTTCTCCAATACCATAAATTACTACGAATTGAAAGAAAAAAAAAATTTTTTTAGTTTCTGCACAGGGCCCCCAAAAGTTACAGCACGGCGCTGAGAAAAACAGTCAACGTGTTAATAGATAATTCATAAAAAATTTAAATAAAATAATTATTAAAAAATTTATGTTTCTTATTTTTATTCAAGCATCTTTTTACATTATTAAAGAGCTTCGCAGTAATTTCGGCGTCCCGACGCAATGCATCCTTTGCTTACCGCACGGAGTTTGAACTGTGGATCATCTATCAAGTATAGTATGGTTAGATATAATACAATAAAATAATTGAATTCATATTTTTAATTTGTTTAGGGTGAAAACTTGATGGTTGATGCTGTACTGTTCATAATTATAATTTCTTCAATCAAATTGATTTATTAGTCAATTATATTTCGATTAATTACACAATAAATAATAATGATGTAACAACCGAATTGGAAAAATGTAATATTATTTTGTATATTATTTTTTTGGTCACTTGTGATATATTTTGTTTGGTT
Source organism: Schmidtea polychroa (assembly GCA_959609185.1). Taxonomy (NCBI): domain Eukaryota; kingdom Metazoa; phylum Platyhelminthes; order Tricladida; family Dugesiidae; genus Schmidtea; species Schmidtea polychroa. The sequence goes on from CAUHTR010002915.1 coordinate 9,860, forward strand.
GATCTTATGACAATGAATCTGAAATATAGAAAATAAGTTAAAAACAACCAATTTTACAAAGTATAATAAAAACTTTCAATGCAATTTAAATTCTCTGATAATAAATTGAATCAAATTTAACCACTTGTCGATGTTTATACTAATAAATAATAAAAATAATCATTAGTATAAATTTAGTTTAGTATTGTTATACACAAATAAAATAAATTTTTTATTTGTTATCAAACAATACAAATGTCTATTGGAAAATATTATAACTGATTTGAAATTTTGATATTTAATAGTCTTGCATTAATTAAACAAATTCAAATTAGTTTTATTTAATAAATAAAATAAATTTATTGAAATGTTAATTTTTGTTTTTTAAAAGTAAATTAAATTTCAAACGAAATTTTTAAAAACTTTATGGACTTGATGTTCATACAATCATTAATTCTTATTGAATTTGTTCACCCATTATATATTATTGAAGCCTTTAATTTTCGTGTCCATTTAACAAAGTATTTTTTACTAAAAATTTTTAAATTCCTCATAGAATCGCAAAGAATGTGACTTATCTCTCATCTCTTCAACTTTTTCATCTTTTTTCATTTGTGAATAATCTGGATTTACAATAGGAAAAGGGGGTTTTAATAATTGTTCAAACAGATCTCTCCAATCTATAAGTTTAAAAAATGAATGATATCTTATATCCAGCGCTCCATTTCTTAAATTTCCAATTCTTTTCGTACTGTCTACTTGCAGAAGATATTTTATCAAACTTTTTGCTTCAATAGAAAGATCGTGTGGTATTTTATATTTACCTTTTACAATATTTCGAAATATTTTCATTTGATCAGTATAATAGAATGGTGTGATAGAAAAAAATAATTCATAAATTAGAACACCAAACGCCCACCAATCAACTGCTGTTCCATATCCTTTATTCATGACTACTTCCGGTGCAATGTATTCTGGTGTCCCACAAAAAGTATATGTCCGTGGACTGTCTTGCAAAAATTTAGCAAATCCCATATCTGCAAGTTTAACATATCCATTATTTGCAATTAATATGTTTTCAGGTTTAAGATCTCTATAAACGATTCTCATTGTATGCAAATATTGAAGACCTAATAAAACTTGAGAGCCGTAAAATCTTACTGCATGAGCATCAAAGGGTGAATATAGTTTTATGACACCATATAAATCACCACCTGGTGCTAATTCCAAACAAAAACATACATTATCGTTTGTTTGAAAAGTTGTATAGAGTCTCAATAAATAAGGGAATTTACACAAAGCCAAAATAGTCTTTTCCCCAATTACAATCGGAATCTGTTTCATTTTAATTACTCTTTCCTTTTCCATGATTTTCAGGGCAACATATAGATTCTTCGATTTGTGTCTGCTTAAAATAACTTTTCCAAACCCACCTTCCCCTAGTACACGTATGTGTTCAAAATCATCCCATGCTGTCTTTCTATCAACTGGATTTTCTTTAAGTCTTCCGAGAAATTCCCAAGTTAGTTTATCCCACATTCCAGGGAAATCCGATTCTACAAGAAGCGGAATTTTATCTGTTGGTCTATGCATATTTTAAATTTATAATTATTAATTTTAAAAAATGGATTAATGAAATATTATAGGAAATTGATTTATTCTTATTATAATAAAAACCGACATAACGTTTTAATTAACTATTAATATTCTTAATTAAAAAATTGGAATTTTTACATTTTATATAATTTCAGTAAATATATGTGTTTTCAGGGTTGATAATTTATTCCATTTCTATGGCGCCAGTCACTGTTATACCCACGGTGGCTACATTTTCCAGCAATAGAATAAATGAGCTAATGAGTTCCGTTAACAAATAACTCTCCATTTCATTACCTCATCGATTCCATACTACTGATGGAAGAATTTACATTTTTGTTATCATTCACTATTCATAATTGGGATTACTTATCTTTCACTGTATTACTTTCACATCACGTATTTTGATTGCTAATCATTGTCTGCATCTTCGAAAAAATTTAAGCAAGAAACCATTCTTATTTGAAGTTAAGATTTTGATCATAGACAACTTCCGAAATTTTGCACAGTTTTCTGCATTGGGATCAATATTTCGAAATTCTTGTTGAGTTTTGTGTGTATATGCATGTTGTGCTTAATGCAAACTTGGTCGTGTCTGTGTTATTTTTAGATTTAATATGAATTTAACTTTATAAATCGCTGTGTAGAGACATGAAACTAATTTGAATAAAGATTTTATTCAAAACAACATTAAAAGTGATCATGGAAATATTTGCTCCAACAGTCAATGTTTGAATGTTTAGCATATTTTATTTATTGGTTCTGATGAGAGTTAACGCTTGAGATGTCGAATGATTCATGAATTGTTTTATATCGTTTGTTATTTTTATTTTTTTTGAAAAGATTATTTAAACAATGATTTTAATTTGATTTAGTTACAATTAATTTAATTTCAATTTAATTAATTTAATAATATATTTTAAGTTTAATTATTAAATTGATATTTTTTATTAATGTGGAAGTCAGAAGCACTACACGCTGTGTTCATGATTTTATTTTAGGCGGCTATAATGAATTTACCAGCACTATTTATACAGAATTTTGTTCATGTAATTATTTTATTATATTTAATATAATCTGATTTATATAATTTTTCATGATAAATAGAAATTTATTATTGAAATATTATTTGTTCCTTACTATTAAAATATTTCGATTAATTATTTATTTGTTATTATCCTTTTATATTTTTAATTTTATTAATTATCATCCTCATAAAGTTTCGGTTTTTTTTTCTGTAAGAGTGGCTAGGATCTTTGAAGTCATGTTTTTAATGCAGGAGATTCAAGCCAGTCCTGAATCTTGTTGGATACCCGGGGAAGAAGGAAATTAAAAACATGATACAGCTGCCCTAGCCTGCTCAGTGTACCCTCCCGGCATACCCACGATGACTTTCTCAATTTCCCGCATGTGTGCCCGTGGTGATGTCACACGTTGGTTCTGCGCACATGGGTCGGAGTTCGCTAACAGGTGAGCCCCTATCTTAGGACTACTCTTAGCTAGCTCACTGTTCGGGTTCTAAGGTGTCATAGAAGGACTTACCCGCATTTATACACACAATTTGGTACTACCCTGGCCCAAAGGGATGACCTTACTATATTCCTGCACTGCCAGACACTCATTCAACCAATATGGATTACATAATAATCTCAGACCAATATATCAAAACACAATTAAAAATTATATTAATTCGCCAAAACAATTAATAAGGCATAAACGAAATACACATACAAAGATTAAGTAAAACACGGATCATAATCATAAGTGTTGATGGAGATTGAGTCAAAGTCTCTCGATGAGTGAAACTATGGGAAAACTTCTCCCTCGGCCAGCATCTCGTCGATGTCGACGGGCAGTCGACGATCCTCAATGAATCTCGTCCCTCCTGCTGGGACCACCCGGAAAACTTCTTTGGTGGGTACTGAGTGAGAAGCCGAGATCTCCTGTATCTTTGATTGAGCGACCAACAACGATACCTCTAACGCAGCGATGGCATTTCGACGTTTTTGATTTTTCTCGGAACGCGTAGGCCTCTTACCCTTCCGGCTCGGCGCTACAGTGTCTGTTGAGGGCTGGATATTCTGAGGAAGAAGGATTGGAGCTAAGATAGGGTCCGACGGACCATTTGTCATTGGCCTAGAGCCCGAAAGAACTGGTGCAAGAAGGGGCGGTAGTTGAGACCCGTGCCCCTGGCAGCTGGTCGACGATGTTGAGGCCCCATATGCTTGGTGATGGACCGGGAAGACGTTGGTCCCATCCTGAATGGGGTATTCTCTAACGCGTTTCGTGACTTTCGCGTCTGTGTAAACCTTGTGTAGTGCCTCTGATTGGGCTTTAATAGTGAGCCGCTGGCATCTACTTTTTTCAAGGAGACTGTCGGGACAGTGCTCCAGACGTAAGACTTTGTTACGTTCTTCCTTCATCTGTGGCGGGGAGAACCACGTGCCATCGTATAGGTCAAGACGTTTTTTCAATGCCCCGATATAGTCATGTAACTTCTTGATTTCCTCGTTCTTGTCTGAACAAGAAAAACACGGACGAAGGTCTTTGCTAGAGCTGTTAGGTGCAGTCATCTAGAGTCAAAGAAAAATTCCTATTATAATTAGTAGCAATCATTTATAGGTCATTTACAGATTCAAATGTGGTTTGCGTAGTGTCGTCAACCGTTTTACCCGGTGACCCTCAGCGGATTTTTAACCCTCGCAGACATTCAAAATAGTACCCGCAAGCAACCCACGTTCAATCAACTCAGTTCATGCAGCCCAAGAGAAAACGAGAATCATCGAATCCATTTGCGAAATTATCAATATTGTGTATATTTTAGGTTTGACAATCATCATTTTATTTTATTCACTAGTTTTATATGCCTATATCCTTGTATTTTGCTTTTTATTGTTACTGACTATTAACTGTATTTGATTCATTTGGTTATGTATCTTATTTATGGCTATTCATTCCATATAGTAAATGGGTTAACAAATTTCTCCAACGCACTTAACATTTTACTATCCGGGAAGGGATGAAACATAATTATTAGGAAACATTAATTATTATTATAAAATATTAGATAATTATCATAATTATTATCGTTTAAAATTCAAGGAAGATTCCAACTACGTCTAATTATGTCGTGACAACATCATATATTTTGTGCGTGCAAGTCGGCAAGTCCTATGCCTTACCTCGACATGATGACGAAACTGGTACACCTATTATGCTAGAATTATTTTTGTGAACTATTAGATGATTATTATAATTGGTATCGTCTAAATTGCCATGGAGATTTCGAATTATGTTTAACTATATTTTAACGACGTCATGATTTCCCTGTATGTACGCCTGCAGTTATGATATCTCTCCTCATTATTATTATGAAATTGGCACACATGTTATACTACACCTAACCGCGAAAGTTAACATTGTCTATAATATACGTTGGTGTGCACACCACCTGAGGTGAGTCACCAATTATATGACAATGTTAACTTAATTTCATTTATTCAATTTTCCAAAATTCGTTTAAAGGTAAGTTTTTGAATTAAAGTAATTTTTAGGACTTGAATTTTGATTTTATATAATTATGAGATCATTATTCAAGTTCTTAAATATTATTGTTAGTCAGCATTTATAATATTGATAATATATAACATTGATAATTAAATTTCAGGTGTTTTTTTAGGAATTTTATGGTATTTTATTTGGATTTATTTGGATTTATTTCGTAAAAATGTAAGTTAGATATTTTTACAATTATAAATTATAAACAATACAATACAATTATAAACTTGTTTGCGTGTGCTGCTATGCATACCTGATACTGTGCCTATCATCATTAATCGATTATATTGACAGATGAGATTTTGGTTGATTGGATTTGCTGAACAAGCGATTTCCATAATTGTCGACGTTATTTATCGCTTTATCTATTGACGGTTTATACTAATGTCTGCGATTTTTTAGACAGTGTTTATCATCCAGAAGATATCAGCCGTCTTATTTATTCAATGGTAGACGCTCAGTGCATCTGTGTGCTGGATGTCTTTTGGCAGTGTCTTATCAGCAAATTGCAGCAATGTTCCCGGACAAGTCTAATCTAAGGAGAAATATCTCGTGAAGTCTATCATGATTCCGGTAATTGTTTATGTTCGTTATCTAAGATATCGAGATTTAGTTTAGACGTGATTCCTTATCTGACATTTGTCTGTCAAGAAAATCGATTACGGATTCTGCCTTGGACGTTTAGATCGACGAATACCAGATTTAGTCGCTAATACACTCGCGATGCTAGTTTTCCTCAAAAATGTCTCAGAAATATGAAGTTTGCTATGAAAGGTATTGGAACTACTCGTGAATTTACAATTGTTAACAATATCTCCGGCCAAATCCTCTAGCAGTCATGCTTCACAAGAAACGAATCATTCAAATCTATACTGGTTGTCAAAATGCCAAGACTAGATGTTCTATCAATTACAGTGCAAATCATGTTTCTCGTGGAATCTATTCAATTCGCTGTTAACTTCAAAGCTGTTGGAAATTCATGTTCTGACGATGGAATTTATAAAGAAAAATGTCATCGATCGCACTCGATGAAGTCATTTCCATGCTCAATTTCTAACATTCATCCCAGAGTTTCTCCACCCCTCATGACACCCAAGAATCACAAGCATTGCTGCCCACCACTCTTGCACCGTCATGAGGGACAAATCAACCCAATTCACTTCAATTCAATGAAAATCGGCTCGAAATAAATGCATAAATAAGTAAATATATAAATGAAAATTCACCTGGTGACCATGTCATTTGGGTTCCGGGTATGATGACTCTCATTATCTTCACTCATTTTCATTTAATATTCAATCCTTGCATCAATCTAGATCTCACGAATCCTCATTGTGGCTCCAGCAGTTCAATTCTACGATATTTTGACATTCATAAGTTTCGAAATTCTTCAATATCATTTAGTTCTCTATGGCATGTTTCCAGCTCGTCCGCATCATACCCGAAGCTCCCAGATGGCATCATCGCCAGTACCATGAAGAAGAAGTATTTTGTTTTTAAATAAAATTTATTGAATCAAATCGTTTTATTTTTTACTAGTTAAAATAAACATATTAAAAATCAATCATACATAGGTATAATAAAACGTAAACCATACCGAAATATTTCTTGTGGGCACTAAAATCGAATCGAATGTGTCGAAAAAATTAGTTTGCAATGAATTTGTTCTTTTAGTTAACTTTCGTCTCGTTAATTGCAATGGTTGTCCTGTTGATTTCTGTTTATGCTGATCTATATAGGTCCTGTTTGGTAGTCTGAAATGTTTTTTGTTAAAGTTGTGATATCATAAACTTGCAAAATTTTACCTGAAATATTTTTTGTTAAAGTGGTGATCAACCGATTTTATGTATTCTTTATATAGTATTTTCCGTCCAATCACGATGCAGTTAGGGTGTGTTTTTATTATTTATTGTTATTTTTAGGATTTTTATTGTTATATAATGAATTTTTATGACCTTATTTTATTTTTGTTATTATTTTATTATTTTCTTAATGTTGGTTATTTTTCCTTATTTTTCTTATGGATTTATTGTTATTTCGTTATAATGTAATTTTTGTTTTAATTTACTGTATAAATTTACTAAGGGGTTTTGTTTTCATATCTTATTCCTTTAATTTTCTATTTGTTTCTTTAATTTTTGTTACTTTATTTCCCTTTTATCGGTTATATGTACCAGGTAGCTTATTTCTTATCTTATTCTTACTTTTAGAGATTTTATTATTTTATTATTTATTCCTATTTCTTTTATTAAAATTTGTTTGGTTTTTCTACATGTTACTAAGGTTTTGGGTTAAAATTATTTTTTGTCTTATTTTATTTATTTCGTGGGGTTCTTTTCTCACATTCGATTCACTTTCATCACCCTCAAGATTTGGCCCAACAATCTAATGAATAATAACTTTAGTTGTTGAGTCAACAACCATTAAAATTTAGGTCTTGGACCTAGGACGTACCTAAAATGATATATATATATGTTTGTGAATGCTTGCAGCTTCCTGAGTTCGTATATGTAAAATAGGTATGCTCTAAATTATATTGCAATATCAATTTCTGAATTTGCAATTCTTTTTTAGAAGCTATTATTTTTTGGGTGATTTCACTGAGAAATCAATCGACTTATATATAAAATCTCTATTGACACTCCATTTCGAATGTCAATACACTCTAGCAAATTTTCTAAGTGGTTATAACGTAATTACTCGAAAATAACAACTAAAACCAATATAACAATTTGTATAGTTTTATTACCGAAAACGGTATTTACTGAAAATTACACACTTTGCACTGTGGGCAATCGATAATTTAATATAACTAATTTTTACTCAATTCCAAAAATCACAATATATAATGTTAAAAAAACTATAATAATAAAAATGATGATAATAACATTAACAGACAATAAAAATAGACAATTTTTATATTATCAACAAACAAGATAAATTTATTCGTATCGGGTTTATTTTATTATAATGTCACCAAGAACCAATAAATCAATATAATTGCATAAATATATAAATTAAAAGATCACATCAAATTGTTAATAATAAGTTATTATCACAAGTCAATATAGCAATGTTTATTTCTTTCATCTCATAGATATTATTGATTATTGTCCATATGTATGGTTATTTTGTATTTATCTGCTCCCATCATGTAATATTTAATTTTCAGAATCTTTAGTGTTCGTCCATCCTGTAACATTAAGTTTTTATTTTCTGAGGTCAGATCGGCTGAAGGAGGTAAGCAAATGACCTATATCTCACTCAAATTCATCACAGTAACAGGAATCACTGAGCTAATTATTGAAATGTAGTCTGTTCATTTGAAACAATTTTATCGCAACAAAACTAATCGATGAAAGACTAAAATAATAGAGATGATCCCTACTCAAAATTTTCAAGGGGATTTAAAGACTTTGGTAAATTACTAACTTTTCAAGACCTAAGATAAGACCTCAGACCAAAGGACGGATGAAACCTTACGACCCGCCAACCCAAATGACAGAGAAATCACCCATTATCGTTATATAATTACTGTTATTAGGGTTGCGATTATTACCATTACTATTGTTCGAGTTCTAATGTATTGATACTTCTGACAATTATTCTATCATTACGAGAAATTTTAATATTACTAATACCATTATCACCATTTTTATTGCTTAACTTCTTAAAATTAATATTCCTGTCATCATTCCAATTATTATATCAGTATGACAAATTTATATATTTATAACATTAGTATCACTATTTTCAGTGTTCGAGTCGTTAAATTTTAATATCTTTGTCCTTATTACAATGATTACTTTATTATTACGAAATTTTATATTACTATTACAATGATCGTTATTCAGGTTCTCAAGTTATCGCAATTATTATATTATTCTCGCCAATTTCATATTAATGTTGCTATTATCACCATATTTATCATACAGGTCCTTATTAGTACTACCCATATCCGTATTAAAATTATTACTATAGTAACTATGAAAAAAATTATAATTAATAACTCCGAAAATTTATTAATAATAAAATTGAGATGCAGATATTTGAATCCATCTGAAGGTGATAATGATTTGGCTGCGATATCGGTGCTGGATGAAAAGTTTCTTCTGAAATATTGTTGAGGTCCGTAAATTAAAAAAAATTTAAATGAAATTTAGGTTAATAATTTAAATAAAATGTAAGTGAAGAAAAAAGACAAATAAAAGCGGGATCATGCACAGAATCGATAGTAAAGGAAAGTGTGATGGAAGCAGTATTAGAAAATGCAAAAGCAATTACGAAAGGCAAGAATCCGCAAATCCGAGAAAAATCAATAAATTAAAGAATCATCGAAATCGAATGGGGAAAACGGGACAGGTATAGAGTAGCTAATGGTCAACAAGATGATGGTAAGGGATTTATCAGAAAATGGTTAGGAAGGGTCGAAAAGCATTCAAATGTATGAAAACAGAAAACGTTAATTAATTAATTAATTGGCTAATGGAAAACCCGAGCTAATGGGAAACCCGAGCCAATGGAGAACCCGAGAGATAAAGGAAACCCGAGCTGGGTAAACAAGAAGAAAAGCAAACAGAAGGAAGATTTGGGCCCATTAGCTTGACACAATGATTAATTGGAAAAGAGCAAGGAGAAGATAGTGCGTGTAGAAAGGCCGGAAGGGCCAATAATTATCTTGGTTCGTTGGACCATTATGGGTGACAGCCGAAGCAGATACGTGGAAGCAAATTTCAAGTGAAAGATTGGCTCGGTAATAACCATTTGTCATCCCGATTTCGAAGAATATATAAGGAAAAGGAAAATCAGAGCAAATCGGCATTTTGCCTCAGCTAGGGTTAGAAGAAACCAAGTTAGGAAAAGGCGAAAACGAATTAAGGAGATTAGGGAAAAGAAGATATAGAATAGGAATACGAAAAGGTGAAAAAGAATCAAATCAAACAGAAAAGAGGAAAACGTGGGTCAGGAGAATCTAAAGAAATAAAAGGTGAATATTATCTATTTACAAAGCATCAACACCGAGCAGAGAATCAGTCAAACGTAACTTTGATTATTGATTGTAAAGTGGTGAGAAAAGTTTGTGAATTTTTTTATTTCAATATACGTTGGGTCGTTATTGTTTTGATTTAAAGGACACGAGGAGTCAGAGGGAACCGACTTAAATTAACCAAAACCCAACAATATTACTACAAATGTTATTTGTGAGCTTCACCTTTTCTTATATTCTTGTTTCTCTTTATTTCAAAGATGCCTATTTTCTGTTCTGAGTAATTAAACAATTCTTATTTGTTTTCTATTATGCTAATATGCAAATATATATAAAGTGAAGGCACTACAATTACTCCCATTTATGTGAATTTATCATTAGCAAAATTAGCATTGCTACTATCAGTATTACCACACACCATATGAACATTATTGTTGGGTTTTATTAATTCAAGTCGGTAACCTCTTACTCCACGTGTCCTTTTAATCGTAAATAACAAAACAATAAACTACCCAACGTATATTTGAATCACAAATCTCTCACAATCCAATGATACAATCAACGACAGAGTTTTACCAGTTTAATCGGTTCTCCGCTCGGCGCTAATGCTCTGTCAAAATCTTTATCAATATTCACCTTTTAATAAGATTTAACGAAAAATCTACAAATTAGAAAAAAAATATAGAAAATAAATAAAACAATAAAGTAGCAAAATAAAACAAAATAATACCTAATAAAAAAAATTAAAATATAAGAAATAAAGAAAAAATTGCCAAAACACAACACCACTTAGATTGGACAGAATATGCTATATAAGGAAAACACTAAGGTATCACTTTCCCATAAATGATAATACCTTTCACGCCCTCGAAATAGAGTTTAATCGGTAAAACATAAAATCTTAGCAGCGTTCAGATGCTGATAATTTGTGAAATAAAAAGTTCATTCTTGATCAACTCTCACCCTTAATGATTTAAATTCCCAAGATGAAGTTGTTTTGCATAAGGTATGAGGTGAAGTATATTAAAGTAGTGTACAAATAGGGAAGAAGGAATCATTACCAAAATATCTGACAATGTACTATGACCGAATCTCTACTATCTCGATAAATTTTCCTTATTTATTTTCAGTTATATGCGAGCCAAGTCTACCGCGCAAAAGGCCAAGGCCGTGTTCTTCCTGTGCAAATAAAAATGCCGACATAACGAAACAGCACGAGTACATAGGGGCTTAAGAGAAACGCATCGAGATATTCGAATGCACGTGGTTCTCCCCGCCACAAAGGAAGGAAGAGAAAACCGAGATATTGAGACTGGAGCACTGTAGAGACAGTCTCCTTGAAGAAAGCAGATGTCAGAGATTGATCATCAAGGCCCAGTCAAAGGCACTGCACAAGGTTTACTCAGAATCCGAAATTCAGAAAAGAGTGCGAGAGTATCCTATCAAGGATAGGACCAATGTATTCCCTTTGCATCACCTGAGTTGATGAATCACAATTTCCAGTAACCACTTGTACTGGGCATAGAAGTAACTTTCCATTCATAGCCGATTCCAGTCCTGTCCGTGTCATCAAAGAAATCTAAAGCACCGATAACGAAGCACCAGAGATACAACCCCCACTCTGATTTCTAGTCTCATAACGAACCTACTACAACGTCGTCGAAAAAACGGAAACTCCCCTTTCGGGCTGAAAAGAACCATAAATGTCGATACGCGATCGCCGCTTTGGAAACTTTATTATTTGCGGCTCAGGCTACCAAGGACACAATCCCAACGACAATTTCGGCCTGCCGCTGACGGAATCCTTATCATATCATTCCATCCGAAACACTACACTCTCAGGAATATGCTCGGCTGCAGGGTGACATAGATGCCCTGTTAGACGAGGGAGAGATGTTTTCGTAAGTGCAACAACCAAAGGTACCTATATATATATATCACTCGCAAGTGGATGAACAATATTCAATGTAAAGTTTGAAACCTTTGAATCAAGTGTATTTGGCTCATTGAAAGCGTTTTGTTTTGTTATATACAATAAATCTTATGGATGTCTATTCTGTATCTTATGAATGTCTATAAGTTTGTCTGAGTTGGAATTTAACGGATTTTGTACTACAGTGATATTGAGTAAGGAAAGTCGTCCCCTTGGACCAGAGTCGTACTGTTCTGTTGACCGAATGAGGTAAGTCCTTCTATGGCACTCCAGAACCCGTACCGTGAACCTTACCGGGAGTAGTCCTACCACAGGGCTTCACCTGCTGGTAAGTTCCGACCTGCGTGTGCATCACCAACGTGACATTTCATCACGGGCACTCGTAAGGGAAGTGATTGAGAAGTCATGAAGATTGTTTAGGGAACTCCATCTGAGCGCATAATATTTTCTTTCTCCTAAGTAACCAACAAGTGGAAACGCCCGGGCAGAGCAGCCTAGCCGACTCTTCCACCCAAAACATTTCCATGTGAGCATATATGGGTGTAAAATTTTGCTTGGTTATATGAACCTAATGATCGAATGTTGTACAGGTATGTTGAATGTCATGATGATGTTGGGGAAAAGAAGTTGACAGATAGAGATCAGAATAAAAATCAGACGTAATCCTTCTATCGGTAGTCCATGAACCCGTATTTGTACTCGCCAATTATAGTGCGGAAAAGCGCACTTACTTTTGCTGGTATTCAAACCCTCAAAACAGTACCAACATTTATCACTCAACGGGTATCAAGTGATGTGTCATCATTGTATCTTAGGTTACAATGGAAACAACATAAAGGGTAAAATGTGGTTTACCTGTAACCCACAAATGTGTATTAGTTCTAGAACCAGTATATGACATTTTCTGGGTCTATTCTCAAACCGGCTCATCAAACTCTTTTTAGCACCTCTTTCAGAACCGCACAATATTGCTATTTCGTCTCTGTAAACACAAAAATATCATCAAAAGAAACCATTGTCAACTTTATGTTGCGTAGTGCTTTCTTCACTAACTCCTTAAACGTTGAATATGAAATGGACTAGTAGAAAGAAAAGCCATATCTAACAAACAAATTGAAATAATGAAGCGCTCCTGGAAGAAAGTCTACCACTATTTGAATATATAAAAATTTTTATATTCAACAATTTCTTTATTGAATTTATTTGATTTTAAAAAAACGATTAAGTCAGTAATCATAAAAGTAAATAAGTAAAGTTTCTTGATGACTAGAAATTTTGAAAATAAGAAAGAAATAAGTAAACTTTAGGATACCAAATTAAAAATATATTTACTTCAAAATTAAAAATAGATATCAATAAAACATTTTATGACTATATATTTTTTCTACAATAAAAAAATTGATATTATTTTATAACTTTTTATTATCGAAAAATGTAAATGGTTGTATTAATAACATCAGCGCTTTTAATTTAGATTTAATAGACAGATTTGCAATGGATCCTATGTAAAAATTTCTTCAATACGTAGCACGCTATACATCGAAAGCAGCTCGCCAAACCGACAGGGCCATACCTACTGTCCAAAAATGTGTAAAAACGAAGCGGCATGGTAATATGTGCGCAAGTTGAACAAAATGATCAAGTAAATCGAGAAATTTTGGTCAGAGAATCAAGGTATCATTTGCGATCACAAGATCACCGAACTTCAAACATCTAATGAATCGCATTGCAAACCACATGAAACTACTGTAATAGAGATTTATTCACAATTTATATTTCATTTACATTCCATTTTTGAAATTAGTTTAATAATTTTAATTAGTTTTTTTTCTTTACCTATTTTAAAAATATTAAAATAATTTTAAACTTTTGTTTTTCAAAACTTTTTATATTAATAGTGTTTAAATAAAAAAAATCTTAAATCAACATTTAATTTAAAACTTAAATATTACTTTATTTAGTAATATAATATATAATTAGTAAAATTTCTAATATAAATATTGTTTGAATATTGTGAATTTTATTATGTATCATAAAATGCTTTGCTCGATTTAAAATCAAATGAGTTTCATAATATATTTTGGTTATGTTTATCCAGTATTATCAAAAAGTAATAATTTTTAATTGAAATTTTAATTTACATATATATGTTATATTTAGATTTTTCGAATTCAGTCGAAATGATCTATTACGATGATAATCCAATGCAATGGACTTTATTGATTTTACAATTTCAAGGCATAAATCGTTAAAAATATGACGATTAATTTAGAAATGACACGTGTTTATTCGAACCCAATCAACTGGTTTTATTTAAAGAAAAGTCAGATAAAACTAATTCCAAGATATGAATTCGAAAATAAATGATATCAACGTAAGTTTATATTTCATTATTAATTAAATCCAAAAAATATCTACAATTAACAGAATTCCTAAATTTATATTTATATTATTAATGAACAATATTCAAGATAATTGTACATTTTGTCACCATTGATATTCTAATTACTTATTAACAGATTACCTAATATTATGAACTACTTACATATTGTTTAAGTTTGTAAACAAGACAATATTTTTTGATTTGTCATCGATGACGTATTAAAAAACATGACGTAATTACGTGTTGCAAGTCTGAGTGATCGATGGGTGCTTGATGGCATCATCTAATGGTTTCTCTATATTGCTTATATGATGGCATTCATATATCATTGGGCGCCTGAATTACATTTGTACCTATCACCTATAAATCAATTATATATATAAATGAGCTGATGTTTTAGGACTACTTGTCACGATATCATCGATTTACAGATTCATTTATCACGTAATATGTGATATTTCAGTTCCCTTCAATGATAAACCTTTTGGTCTTACATCATCACTATTGAGCAAACTATAACATTTAGCCTTAGCCAGTTTTATTGAGTATATTATTATATATTATTATTTTAACCCCTTCAGACCTGAATTATAATAGAGTGTTCATAGGGAGTTAATAGAGTGAAACTGATCACTAATAGATGTCATTAGTGGTGTGATTTTAAAACAATCAAAATAGTTTGGTCGGTGCGTGGAGAGATGGCGATGAAGTAAAATATATTAAATAAGGAATCTATAAGTTTTTAAATGTTATGTGCATAATTCTGCACACGGTGTCTGAAGGGGTTAAGTGCCTTTGATAAGGATTTATAAGTGTTATAATCATTGTTGTGATTACAATTAAAATATGTGTGTATTGATAATTTGCCAAATCAATATATTGTAGCTCATACATTCTAAGATTTCGATAGGTCTAGCACCGCCTGACCAATATAACTAGGCTTTTTCAACAAATTACATCTTTATTTAACCAAATAGCAAATATTGGTAATTTTTGGAATTTTAATCAACATTCAAAATTTTGGCTTTGAGCTGTATTTAAACAATTTTTCTGCTTTGTTGCACATCCTCGGATTTATTCTATTTATCCAATTCTCCTCGCTCTTCCAGTAAACACCACTGGTTATAATTTATATAAATCCCTATCTAAATTATTTTTTGATTCGGTTCGAAGTTGGGTAACAGATATAATCTTTCAGTATTGGTTTTTGTGAAAATTTTATTGCCATATAGACAAATTCCACTCTTAGGGACATATAATTTTTGCGTGATACGATAATAATAATTTTGGTAATCTTGAATTCGGTGAACAAATTTTAACAGCCTCTGGAAACCCTAATCACAAATTTTAAATATTGGTCATTTGACTATTTCGTGTTCTTGCATCTTATAATTGAAAATTGCCATCTATAATGAAAATTGCCATTGGTAAGTGCAGTGGATGATTGTTGAAAATAAGATGATAATATGGTCGTGATTTATTCTAGTTCTACAATTGATATTTACAAGCCAATCAAAAATTTTCATTACGTCATTCAATTGGTGGCTTTACGAGCATCTCAAGCAATGGAGTGTTTCAAAAATTGTTCACACTGGCAACCTGTCCTCCATCATTGAGTAGTGATCTCCATATATTCGGTTGGAAGCATTTCACCACCAGCCGCAACAATGAATTGTTGTCTTCCTCGTGAGTATTTGAGTTGTCTGTCAACTAAACATGTGAAAAGATTCCCATGAAATTTCATTGACAAGGTCGGCGTGTTTTCATAAAAAGTTATATATTGTGCAAATCGAATAGCTGTAAATATTCAGTTCAATGATATTAATCGGTGGCTCTACGAGCATCTCAAGCAATGGAGTGTTTCCAAAATTGTTCACACTGGCAACCTGTCCTCCATCATTGGGTAGTGATCATGCATATATTCGGTTGGAAGCATTTCACTGACATTATTCATATAGTGCTTTAGAAACAATTGTTTAATTTATGCAAAGTAATTTGATCAGCTATTACTTAAAAAACATTTTCTGTATACTGTATCAAAATACTGAATTATTATTGGTTTAAAATAATTTTATCTTAATCTAATTGGTTGATGTGACCGTCTATCATGCTAATATATTTAATAATGTATATATTCTAATCCGGCAGCTGCATTTGTAATATTACGCTGAATATGATTAAAAAATCCAATGCAATCATTTGATGTAACTATTAGTTTCTTCAAGCATAATATTCGCGAGTGTTTCTGTAACCCCGTTACGCAAGCATTATCTAACCCCATTTATAATTTTTGAAAATGCGTTTTCAATTGGGTTTAGCATATAAGGTGAAAGAAAAATAAATTCAAAATTAAACTCAGAAGTAATTCTTTCAAAATCAACTCTCTTGTGAACTGTAACATTATATAGAATAAGGCATGCATTTGATATACGAGCAAAATCTCTCAAATAAATACATAACTCTGTTAAATATTCACAAAATATATCACCATTCACTGTTGAATTTGAAATGGTTTTGCAATATGATATGCCATTGATTTACATGCTAGCAATCAAAGAAATTTATCTGCATCTAATATTTGGCACTCTTAATTCCTCTCGGTGATCTTGCAACAGATCGTTTGAGATTTAAATTGAACAATAGCAGCTGCATCTTGAACACAAAACGAATTAAAAATTCTATCTAGAAAGCATTAGCAAGTTACAGATTTGTTTTTTTTCAATTTTTTTAAAGAAATATAAAAGAAATACTTTTATCTATATTTATGAAAAAACGAAATTCATTGGCAAAAAACACGAAAATCATTGGCAAAAACACGAAATATACTGGCAAATGGTATACAATATTTGATAGTACATAAAAATTATTTAACTGAAATATAAATTAATAATCTAAATATAAATGAATAATAATAAAATTAAATATAAAATTAATAAATTACCAAAATCACCATGTTTCTTCATCAAATAAAAATAATCTATTATTTAGGGCAACAATCTTCATCAATAGATATATTGAAACGTGGGTATCAATCTAATTGAAATATCAACGTTTTCAATTGGTAATTTTTCTATTACACTTCTGGAGTGCCACTTGGGCGTTGTATATAACAAACGATAATTTGAATAGAATTCATGGTCCCCTTTGGCATATTTTGAAAGATATTGCAAATTCTTTTTGATGCATCGTAATGCTGTTCTAATCTCGTAGAGATAGTACTTTTCTTTTTCTTATTGTGGGTTACAGGTACTCAAACATTTTACCCTTTCGTGCTATTTCCAGCGTAACCCAGAATACAAACAACCTTTACTCCGATTGATACCCGCTGAGCATTCAACGTTGGTACGATATCAAGATTGTGAGTGCTCGCAAGAAGTGATCGAACATATACGTCCGATTCGCTCTGGTCCCTCATCTTAATTGTTTTCCCAAATATTTACGCAAGTTCATTAAATCATTTATTTCGGGTTAGGTTAGGGTTATGAGTAACTTTGCACTTGGGATGATTTTGGTTCTCCCCTTGTTTTTGCTCAGCCTGATCTCGAGCCTCCACTAACCAATTATTAGCTGGCTCTTGTTTTACCCACGCCAGGGCACCGGGTTCCGGTCCGCTTCAGATAACTGGACCAAAGATATTTACAAGCAAATGAACCTTTAACTAAAAATCATTAACCGATTTTTATGAAAATTTCAATTTATAGCAATTAAAGTATGCTGATTCGATCTGTATTAAAAATAACGGTTTAAAAATAGTTTTTGAACCTAACTTGGATTTGAACCTAACGTCAAAATCAAAAAGTTAGCCACCAGTCCCGCAAAATAATAATATTAAAATAATAATAATAATAAAATAATAATAATAATTTATATCAATCAAAGAACGGTTACTTATAAAATTATCAAGCAAACCGATTTATTCTCAAACCAGAGTTATAATTTTTAAATTAATTTAATTAAATGATAAAAAAGATCGTTTTCAAATACAAACAATTATTTTAAATAAAATCTGGATCATTAAAATCAATCTCGATCAATTCTGGATCATCATATTTGGCAACATCTTGGCTGACATCTAAATTATACCCGTATCCAAAACTTTTATTTTACCAACCGAGTGTCGTTTATCATCGTTGTTACTTAACGCAATTTTACAATTCCTAAACGTAAACAACTGATAATTTCGAGTTCCTATTCGAGTTTGAGGAACAGAAAAGATTTTATTGTTCTCATAACAGCCAAGATAAGAAAGATGTTTTATTTCAGTTCCTTTCAAAGTAATTTCTTTTGCTTTTGCTTTAGCATTTTGGTCGCAGGAAAACCCATTCCTTATATCAAAGCCCCTTACTTTCATCTTTGAATTTACCTATTACTGAATCAATATTTCTTGAATACAAAGGAAGGTTAGAGTTATAATTTGAAGTACCCAAACGATTATGTGAAATAATTGCAGGTAGTGTACTTAACTTAGTTTGACCTATATTTGGTCTATCTAAACAAATCGTCATAAATCTTGATACACTTTCTAAAAGACAGATTTGAAGAATTTGTAATAATTTTTTCAGCAGAATTACATAATCTCAAATTCATTCGTTTTTAAGATTTTCCACTGATTTTCAATAAAGACTATTATTTAAAAGCTTAAAGTAGTTCTTGTCTAGATTATTGGTTGAATCAGCTCTCAAAGAAGTGTTTGTATCGATGCACTCTTTAAAGATCATAGCAATTATTAACTAATAATAGTCCGCTGATATTGGTAGATGCTTTTGATGATATTTTATGTCACTGGGTAAGGTCAGCGTAAATTACAAATGGTGTTTTTGAGAAATCATCAAACTTTAAATATTTATTTTGAGGAAGAGTGTACAAAGTCGTTCCTATCTTATTTTAAATACATAATGCATAATGACTGTCAAAAGCATCCTGTAAACAAAAACCATTAAGACATCTAGGATACCATTGACATTGAATTCTTACACTAACTATATCATCAGTATGGGAATTAATTAAGCGTTGTAAATTAATAACAGACTATTATTTAAAAGCTTAAGTAGTTCTTGTCTAGATTATTGGTTGAATCAGCTCTCAAAGAAGTGTTTGTATCGATGCACTCTTTAAAGATCATAGCAATTATTAACTAATAATAGTCCGCTGATATTGGTAGATGCTTTTGATGATATTTTATGTCACTGGGTAAGGTCAGCGTAAATTACAAATGGTGTTTTTGAGAAATCATCAAACTTTAAATATTTATTTTGAGGAAGAGTGTACAAAGTCGTTCCTATCTTATTTTAAATACATAATGCATAATGACTGTCAAAAGCATCCTGTAAACAAAAACCATTAAGACATCTAGGATACCATTGACATTGAATTCTTACACTAACTATATCATCAGTATGGGAATTAATTAGAAACAATGCTTTAGAAACAATTGTTTAATTTATGCAAAGTAATTTGATCAGCTATTACTTAAAAAACATTTTCTGTATACTGTATCAAAATACTGAATTATTATTGGTTTAAAATAATTTTATCTTAATCTAATTGGTTGATGTGACCGTCTATCATGCTAATATATTTAATAATGTATATATTCTAATCCGGCAGCTGCATTTGTAATATTACGCTGAATATGATTAAAAAATCCAATACAATCATTTGATGTAACTTTATTAGTTTCTTCAAGCATAATATTCGCGAGTGTTTCTGTAACCCCGTTACGCAAGCATTATCTAACCCCATTTATAATTTTTGAAAATGCGTTTTCAATTGGGTTTAGCATATAAGGTGAAAGAAAAATAAATTCAAAATTAAACTCAGAAGTAATTCTTTCAAAATCAACTCTCTTGTGAACTGTAACATTATATAGAATAAGGCATGCATTTGATATACGAGCAAAATCTCTCAAATAAATACATAACACTGTTGAATTTGAAATGGTTTTGCAATATGATATGCCATTGATTTACATGCTAGCAATCAAAGAAATTTATCTGCATCTAATATTTGGCACTCTTAATTCCTCTCGGTGATCTTGCAACAGATCGTTTGAGATTTAAATTGAACAATAGCAGCTGCATCTTGAACACAAAACGAATTAAAAATTCTATCTAGAAAGCATTAGCAAGTTACAGATTTGTTTTTTTTCAATTTTTTTAAAGAAATATAAAAGAAATACTTTTATCTATATTTATGAAAAAACGAAATTCATTGGCAAAAAACACGAAAATCATTGGCAAAAACACGAAATATACTGGCAAATGGTATACAATATTTGATAGTACATAAAAATTATTTAACTGAAATATAAATTAATAATCTAAATATAAATGAATAATAATAAAATTAAATATAAAATTAATAAATTACCAAAATCACCATGTTTCTTCATCAAATAAAAATAATCTATTATTTAGGGCAACAATCTTCATCAATAGATATATTGAAACGTGGGTATCAATCTAATTGAAATATCAACGTTTTCAATGGTAATTTTTCTATTACACTTCTGGAGTGCCACTTGGGCGTTGTATATAACAAACGATAATTTGAATAGAATTCATGGTCCCCTTTGGCATATTTTGAAAGATATTGCAAATTCTTTTTGATGCATCGTAATGCTGTTCTAATCTCGTAGAGATAGTACTTTTCTTTTTCTTATTGTGGGTTACAGGTACTCAAACATTTTACCCTTTCGTGCTATTTCCAGCGTAACCCAGAATACAAACAACCTTTACTCCGATTGATACCCGCTGAGCATTCAACGTTGGTACGATATCAAGATTGTGAGTGCTCGCAAGAAGTGATCGAACATATACGTCCGATTCGCTCTGGTCCCTCATCTTAATTGTTTTCCCAAATATTTACGCAAGTTCATTAAATCATTTATTTCGGGTTAGGTTAGGGTTATGAGTAACTTTGCACTTGGGATGATTTTGGTTCTCCCCTTGTTTTTGCTCAGCCTGATCTCGAGCCTCCACTAACCAATTATTAGCTGGCTCTTGTTTTACCCACGCCAGGGCACCGGGTTCCGGTCCGCTTCAGATAACTGGACCAAAGATATTTACAAGCAAATGAACCTTTAACTAAAAATCATTAACCGATTTTTATGAAAATTTCAATTTATAGCAATTAAAGTATGCTGATTCGATCTGTATTAAAAATAACGGTTTAAAAATAGTTTTTGAACCTAACTTGGATTTGAACCTAACGTCAAAATCAAAAAGTTAGCCACCAGTCCCGCAAAATAATAATATTAAAATAATAATAATAATAAAATAATAATAATAATTTATATCAATCAAAGAACGGTTACTTATAAAATTATCAAGCAAACCGATTTATTCTCAAACCAGAGTTATAATTTTTAAATTAATTTAATTAAATGATAAAAAAGATCGTTTTCAAAATACAAACAATTATTTTAAATAAAATCTGGATCATTAAAATCAATCTCGATCAATTCTGGATCATCATATTTGGCAACATCTTGGCTGACATCTAAATTATACCCGTATCCAAAACTTTTATTTTTACCAACCGAGTGTCGTTTATCATCGTTGTTACTTAACGCAATTTTACAATTCCTAAACGTAAACAACTGATAATTTCGAGTTCCTATTCGAGTTTGAGGAACAGAAAAGATTTTATTGTTCTCATAACAGCCAAGATAAGAAAGATGTTTTATTTCAGTTCCTTTCAAAGTAATTTCTTTTGCTTTTGCTTTAGCATTTTGGTCGCAGGAAAACCCATTCCTTATATCAAAGCCCCTTACTTTCATCTTTGAATTTACCTATTACTGAATCAATATTTCTTGAATACAAAGGAAGGTTAGAGTTATAATTTGAAGTACCCAAACGATTATGTGAAATAATTGCAGGTAGTGTACTTAACTTAGTTTGACCTATATTTGGTCTATCTAAACAAATCGTCATAAATCTTGATACACTTTCTAAAAGACAGATTTGAAGAATTTGTAATAATTTTTTCAGCAGAATTACATAATCTCAAATTCATTCGTTTTTTAAGATTTTCCACTGATTTTCAATAAAGACTATTATTTAAAAGCTTAAAGTAGTTCTTGTCTAGATTATTGGTTGAATCAGCTCTCAAAGAAGTGTTTGTATCGATGCACTCTTTAAAGATCATAGCAATTATTAACTAATAATAGTCCGCTGATATTGGTAGATGCTTTTGATGATATTTTATGTCACTGGGTAAGGTCAGCGTAAATTACAAATGGTGTTTTTGAGAAATCATCAAACTTTAAATATTTATTTTGAGGAAGAGTGTACAAAGTCGTTCCTATCTTATTTTAAATACATAATGCATAATGACTGTCAAAAGCATCCTGTAAACAAAAACCATTAAGACATCTAGGATACCATTGACATTGAATTCTTACACTAACTATATCATCAGTATGGGAATTAATTAAGCGTTGTAAATTAATAACAGACTATTATTTAAAAGCTTAAAGTAGTTCTTGTCTAGATTATTGGTTGAATCAGCTCTCAAAGAAGTGTTTGTATCGATGCACTCTTTAAAGATCATAGCAATTATTAACTAATAATAGTCCGCTGATATTGGTAGATGCTTTTGATGATATTTTATGTCACTGGGTAAGGTCAGCGTAAATTACAAATGGTGTTTTTGAGAAATCATCAAACTTTAAATATTTATTTTGAGGAAGAGTGTACAAAGTCGTTCCTATCTTATTTTAAATACATAATGCATAATGACTGTCAAAAGCATCCTGTAAACAAAAACCATTAAGACATCTAGGATACCATTGACATTGAATTCTTACACTAACTATATCATCAGTATGGGAATTAATTAAGCGTTGTAAATTAATAACAGCGGTATAATGATATTGGCCATCATTTACGAGGAGTAAAAAATATAATGGATCAACACCAGTCACTTTAGTACGATGAATGATATCCAAATAAGGATGATGAGGAACAAAATCATCATTTTCATTATCATCATTATTAATAATTGTTTAATAATTATTCATAATTATTAATAATGGCAAGACCTAGATTCTTTTCCTCAAACCTACGAATATTGTGAAGTCTTATAGGGCAATCATCTATTTCCTCATAATTTAATTCGCTAACAAAGTTAGTGTAACTATACTCGTAAAGTTGTCATGTTTTAATAAAGCTAATATACTATATATAAAACAAAGATCGTCACTGTTCTTAATATTAATAAATGCTCTCTTTCCTTTAAGTTTAAGAGGAGTTTTAATAAATCGATGACCAGTCAACCTATTTATTCGCGAATATTTAGTCAGTGTGAAATGAATTTCCCTAATTTTAATTATAGTCCAACCACTTCCTAATTCACTAAATCTTTCAATTTTTTCATTTAATTTCCTAATTCCTTCAACAAGAAAATTATCAGAGAAAACATCAGCATTATTCGATAAAAACTCTTTTGTTATATCATCTTTTTCAAACTGAATTTTAACTACAAATTGAACTTTTACACTACCCATTTTATTTATTTCAGATAAAAGTATTGTAACTATCCTATCAGTTAAAGTAATTTGATTAACATTAAATTCGTCAATATCAAATTTTAATACCCTACGAGTTCCTCTTAAATCTGATTCTACAATTGGTTCATTACCTATATTAACAGAACCACCGCCATACTAATTATAATAATCTCAGGTTTTAATACTTTTGTCATTCCGTAAGTTATACCAATATCAGCTTTTCTTTTATTAATTTTAAATGGAATAATTTTAAAATTGCTAAGATGATCCTTATGTTGAAGAAAGAAATCAAAAAAAGGTTGGTTATGGTAAGTTTCACATATCGGGCATATAAAGATATCAACACCATTAAATTTATGGTGATAATATCTAGTCATTATATGATGACATTCATTATTGTGATTCGAAGATGAATTACAATAATTCGGGTAAAGTAAACCTATTTAAAAAATATATATTAATTATTAATTAACAAGATAATAGATAAATAAATTATTACATAATTATTAAATTATGAAAAGTTTTTACAAAAGGTTAAAAAATCTTCACTTTATTTAGAATAGTTTGAACCTTATGTCAGATATATGACCCTTATGTAATTTAACCTTAATAATTGTTAAAATAAAAAGTTTACATAATATCGAATCTATACGAATAAACTGATTATTTTAAAGTTATTATTACAAAGTTATTATTACATTGAAGTTATTATTACAAGTTATTAAATGTTAGAAATTTAATAAAAATAATTAAACTACTAATTAAATTTAAAATAACAATTGCAATAAAATTTTACTAACATTGAATTTTCTTTTTTTTCTTTGGAATATTTGGAACAGCATTTGAATAATTTGGAATATTTGGCACAGCATTTGAATAATTTGGAATATTTGGCACAGCATTTGAATAATTTTGAAAAGCATTCATCATTGCGATATAATTTTGAAAAGAATTCATCATCGCGATATAATTTTGATTGACCTATTTAAATAATTAATATAAAGAAAAAATATTTTTAATAAATCATACCATATTGTTGGCTTGTTGATTCGAAGAATCGTTAGTTTTATTATTATTATTATTATTGTTTGAATTCTAAATAAAATAATTTAAATGACATAAAAATAGAAAAACGTACCATTTTGTTCGTAGTGGGGTATATGTAAAATTGATAATAATGAAAAGCCGTTTCTTTATATATGCATTATTATTATTACTACATGAAAATTACCCAATCAGAATAAAGCAAATAGCGTACAAACATTACGAAAACACAAATAATACATTTATTAATATTTCAAATAATCTAATACACCAAGTAAACAGTTTTTATATGCACAATAATCTTCGTGTTCATAAAAGGGACATGATATGTTTCTTGGAAAAATCTGACTTTCTTTCATTGAATAATTTACAATTCTCAAAGTTGGAAAATATTTTTTTAACATTTCTTCCTTTCTTTCATTAGTGACATAGAAAATCGATGTTTTTCGATAAGAACCAATAGTACTTAAAATACACGTTGGACAGAAATAATTTTTACCGTCAAGTATCCGATCTTCATGATATTCATTTGTCGAGAACACCCAATGCAAGGGTTTTAAAACAATATTAGTATTGATCATACATAATTCTTTAATAACTAATCCACCAAATTCATTCTCAAACGCTAATATCAATAAAATAACTAGATATTTTTATTAAAAATTTATTTAAAATCAACACGTTTATACATTGAGTTTAACCAAACAAGACAATATTGACCACATGTTGTTGTAAATGGATCTTGATGTCGATGTTTATTGTAAACAATTGGTCGACTATTGTTTCTAGTTTACTGACTAAAAGAGCTGGATAATAGAATCCCATTGGTTCGAAAACATGTATCTTGTTTGGTTTCACATATATTGCAATCCAATGCTCACCACCTAGAGTAGATGATTGGGTATAGATGACTATAGCTTGATTATCATCAAGATATGTGATTTTATCTAACGGGTAATAATAAACGGGTAACCAATAAACTCATTTCCCAAAAGTTGTTTTCCAATTTATTAACCTGAATAGAACTAATTTAATTAAATTATTTATTAAATTAAAACTTACTTCATGATATTCTGATTACATTGAGTTATATTTATATTTATACTGATGTATAAATTATCAGTAAATGTAAAAATTGATTCACTTATTGCAGTATACGTCAACTTTATTTTGAGAGTATTACCTACACCGCTAATAGCTGATGGAATTAATATTTGCATTGTTTCACCTGTACTTTTAATAGTTAATTCGGTAACTTCCAATCGTTTCGCACTTTCCACATCTTCAAATGTTATTTCAAATGGATATAAATCACAAGAAATATTTAAAATTCCCCTAGTAATGTATATGTAGCAATAATCGTTTAATTGAATCATTGGTGCATAAGGTTTCTGATATCCATGTTGGGTTTTGATATCCACATCACTTGACATAAATTTGTTTATCTTTATTCAACATTTTAGTTTTCAATATTTTTTCAATTCAAAATATTGTGGGTGAAGGAATAACTTGGTGCTCTTGTTCGTAGAATTTACCAGATACTTGATTATTTTCACTATCTTTAATGACATACATGACCGGATTTTGAACTGTATCAATTTTTGAAATTTGAAAAACCTCATCACTCCAATTGTTGTCGAAATTCTTGATGAATGGAGAAGCAGATATTTTAGATATTCGAACATGATCATTGACTTTATATTTTGGCTTTTTTAATTTTATCTTGAATATCAAATCTATCTTTTGAAGTCACATCAACAGGTTTCAAACCATTAATACCTCTGTGGGGTGTGTGACTGTAACTCTTAATCAATTTTGGTAAAACAGTTATCCATGTTTTATTGCCTTGATAGACAAAATACTTTTTAAGTTTATCTCTTAATGTTCGATTAAATCGTTCAACATGAGCGGCTTTAAATTGTGAAAATACTGAATATTCTGACATATTCTGACTCACTATCGCTCATTTTCAAAGGTGTTTTACTGAAATAACATATAAAAATAATATAATACTATTGTAAAATTCTTTACCTAAATCCTTTTCATTTGCAGATTTTGTTTTGACGGATTGAACGAGCAAATCTACTGAAAGCATTATTACAAGTCAAAATATACTTGTAACCCTTGTTAATTTTAGAAAATGGAATCATTTCCATCAAATCCATTTGCCATAAATCGTTAATACCATATGTTTTATACGCTCTTGTATTAAAGCGTTTCAACATTGGTTTATTCAGACTATATGCCAGTTGACCTGATAACCAATTTTTCGTCTCTTTTTTTCGAATTTGTAACTTTGTTTTTTAACTTTTTAGTATGAGATTAGGTAATGAACTAGTTGTGCCCATTGTTTATATTGATTGTCCTATTACTCCCAATAATGATAATGCTAATGGAAGTAATGCCCCAATAAAACCACTTTGTTGTTTATATACTATTTTACGAATTTGCTTTCGATTTTTGGAATTTACCAGTGATAACAACGGTTTCTTATGCTTGTTCAAAACATTTTTAATTGATTTACTGATATTTACTTTACCTTTTACAACCTTAACAATAATATCAAGTAAATCATTGATTACGTAATTAGGAAACGACTGTAAAATACTCATTCTTGTAATGCTTGGAGCCTTTAATAATACATTAAAATATGGAAAGCTGCGATGACTTGATTCTAGTGGAACTGATTTTGTTTTCTTTGGAACTGATTTAACTGAATTGTGCGAAATACTATTAATTGCAGGGATATTTTCAGTTATAAGTTTTTTCGATGGTGAAACCAGTTCTTGGTGGAATTATTGTTTCACGTGCCTTTTTAATGACATTTAGAAGTTTTTTACTACGGGATTTAATTAACATCATTGTTGAGAAATAATAATAATTTCAACTTTGTTTATAAATCATGCTACCTTCTTTGTTAAAGATATCGGTTTTAAACCGTAAATCATCTGGACATGTAAATCAAGAAATATATATCCGTATGGAATTTTGGTTGTATCTTGAAATGCACGGATCAAGAAATTACGATTATTAGGATAAGCTTGTCTTGCAAGGAAATCAATTACAGTTGCATCTCTTGGATTTTTAAAAACAACCAAATATTGAACATTCAAGTTTCGAGTTCTATGAGCTCCACCTTGATGAAATAGATTCTGTGTTATAAAAATGTTACGCCTTTATGCCTAGCAATCTTTGTAAATAAATTATTAAAATCCTTTTCTTTATTGGCTTCTTGATACAAATCATCGATAATAATTACATCGCCTTGTCGTAATCTATTTGACCAGTTTTTATCGGATCCTTTTATTATTGTCATTTTTATTTTACAAAATTGGTCTTGCGTCATCCCATGTTCATCATCAGCTCCCCTGTGCCAATATATTTTATTAAATTTTGACTTAAAAGTACCCAATTATGTTTTTCAAATCTGGTAAATGTAGAATAATGGGATGTAGGTAACCACTAAAAGTTGAAGATTTACCATTTAAAATAGAGGATTTTCAAATTCAATCCATTACTGTAACTGCAGACATTGGAACAAAAATTGATTTATATGATATATTAAAGAAAACTAATTCCATATATGAACCGGAAATCTTTCCAGTTTTGCGATATGTAAAGTATAATCCCTTATGCGTTAATGTGTTTGCCAGTGGTAAGATAGTCATACTAGGTATAAAAACATTGGATTATCACGATTTGGTTGAAAATATTCATTAGATCAATGACTGAAGAGTATGAAATACTAAATTTCTTACTAACCATTACCTAACAATATGTGTTGTATATGATTGTATATGTAAATATATGTTGTAATACTAGTATATGAACATTATTTATTTATTTCAATATAAATGTTATCCCAATCAATTGATGGTAAGTTACATTTTTAATTTTAAATTAATTTTTAGAAATAATGTATCAAGCTCTTGTTAATAAGATACCCAGAAGAACTTTGTGACTTGGTGTTCTGTATTCAGTATATTTCAGTATATATTCTTCGTCGTATAAGAAAAATAGAAAAATAATTAGATTAAAGATGAGCCAGTTGTGTGCTGTGGAAATTGGAGGATCGCCAGAAATAAGCTAGAATTAGCTTTCACCTTAGAGATTGTTATAATAAATTATTTTAAATTATTGTTTTATGTAATTTTATTTTTATTTTTGTAATTTTAGTTATTTAGTTAAAATTTTATTTTGTTGTTATGTTTAATTTATGTAAATTTTATTGATTGCACATGTGCCTGATTTAGTATAAATAAAGTTTTTTATGATGAATGTGTGCAAAATGTATCTAACAAAAGGAGAAAAAATATCCAATGTTATTGAAATAGTAAACCTACACATTTATTTTGAATTTTGTGTCAAAAACTTATCGAGTGAAAATTTTGTTTATATACCTAATTAAATTAAAAAAAATTGTTTTCAGTGGCGTAGCAAGTGTACTTTACCTGGGGGCGGTCCGAAATAGTAAATTGTATATTTTTTTAAATACATGTTTTTTTTCTCGTTAAATATTAAAAAAAATTATATAGAAGACAAAAGTAGTTCAAAAATTTTTTATTGATATATATGAACACATGAAAAAAAAAATAAATAAATAAACCTAAAAATTTAATTGTGTATGGTACACCATGAAGCATGGCACGGCACATAATCCCACATTGCAATTTATGCAAAAATATCCCTTCTCATCTTTTTTGCTGCAACATACAGCGCAACATCTATTTAGTCTTTTTTTCTTCGTTACTGGAACTAATTCGGGAAATTGCCTCTCAGTGAGACGCAATGGACCAGGTTGAGTACTAGGTCTTCCAGATTTTTTAGTGTGGATATGATATTTTGTAATTATCTTTTCTATCAAGGTTTTTCTAAATTCCAAATTGTTACTTTCGCCTCCATTTTATCGGTACAACACAAATGCGTTCCACACTGAAATATCTAGTAAATAAAAAAATATTTTTTTGTAGTATTTTTTCCCCGATTTCTCGTGGTTGGATAGTCATTGGAGTTTCAGGATTCTAGTCTTCATTGTTATAAAAATGTATATTCTTTTGAATATCGTAGTATCTTCTGTTACTCAGCTTCGAGAAGATGGGTGTTTCAAACACTTCTGAAATTGTCCAGAACATTTTTTCCTCCGGTTTGTTCACGATGCCTTGGAGTACTTTCATTCCGAAAAAAACGAATGATACCCTTACTTGCAACTCTGACCTTTGGAAATTAAAAATATAATGACTCATGTCTTTGTTTAAATTGATGAGTCATATGTCGTTGTTTGATAAAATGTCTTTGTGACGTAATATGTCTTTGTTTAAATATTTGACCTTAAACTGGCCTAAAATCGCATTTGACTTTAAATTTTGACCTATAAATGACCTACTGAGGAGTACCTTTGTGAGCAGTACCCATAGGGGGACAGAATATCTTGTTTGATAGACTAGGAGTATATATAATAATAATAATAATAATATTTTTACCAATTATAATAATAATAAATCATTAGAGAGATCTTACACTAGACTTTAAGGTGAGCTATCGATGGGAACACTAACTTGTTGCATGACCATGTGTGGACACTAATAATATTTTTTATACATTGTGTGTAATAATATGTTAAAGTTTTAGCAATACCTTTGTAATCATTACCCTTAGAGGAACAGAATATCTTGTCTGATAGACTATATATGATAGATTGGCAAACTAATTTAATTTTCCTGATATCTATGAAAAATTATAATTCGGAAAAATCTATTTTCCTAGATTGGCAAACTAATTTAATTTTCCTGATATCTATGAAAAATTTGGGACTCCATTATAAAATCGACTATCTACGATGACTAGATTGGCAAACTAATTTAATTTTCCTGATATCTATGAAAAATTTGGGACTCCATTATAAAATCGACTATCTACGATGACTAGATTGGCAAACTAATTTAATTTTCCTGATATCTATGAAAAATTTGGGACTCCATAACATCGACTATCTACGATAACTAGATAATTCGATTTGCTAACTAGCCATTCAAGTAGAAATTTCCCATTATTTTATAATTCAATATTTTCTTTTAGAACGAAGGACAGAGATGGAAAGAAAATATAGCCCAACCAAAAAGCACCCAAGAGAAAATCGGGAGAGCCAGCAACACAACCAACATCAACATCTGTATATTTTGTTTTCAATATTTTATTTATTTCTTTCAACTTGTGTATGATGGGGATCCTATCATTTCCAAATGGAAGTGTATGAATTCCATCAGATAATTAATTTAGTTCATTTTTATTTCCAATTGTTTGGTTCCATGCCGATACCGTATTATTGTTTCTTCCCGTTCATAGATTACCCCATCGATGGTTACAGTCTCCCCAACATCAATATTTGAAGTGTTTTTCCTTTTTCTCGCTTGTCGACATTCGGGCATTGGACCATACTCAAGTGTTGGGTGTATTCTTACCATCGAAACACTTATCATTACTGAAACACATTCTTGTGAAATTTCCAAAAACGATTCGGTGGCCCACTTTAATGGAATTAATGGATTTTCAGTCTCCATCTCCACATTCTCCTCGCTTGTCAAGTCAATTTGTTCTGCTTCCATTACATCGTCAACCAGAATTTGTGCCACTTTCTCCGCTATTGGTACCTCTCGAAGTTTTTTATATTCCTCCAACGAATATTTCTTTGATGGTAGGTTTTTGGGCATTGGTATATCGTCAATCCATTGATTTTCCACTCTCTGATATACCTTGCGAATGCTCTTCTCCACATATTTCTCTCACTACGGTTTGTAATTTGAACCATTCTCCTTTCCTGGTTACTCCCCTGTTCTGGAGTACTGGTGCCGCTGCCAAATCACGAATGCCATATAATTGCTCAATCCATATTCCCAAATATTGCAATTCTGCATGTAAATCATGGCCCACTAGTATCTTGCCAACTGTCAATTGTTGGATGTCCTTTGTTGCCACATATTGATCGCATTGATTCCTGCTAGCTACTTCTGTGATTCCGCGAATCCTTGAATTAAAATGGCGAATTTTTCCTCTTGGAGTCAAGTATATATTCTTTATTATTTTCCCATAATAATTCATAATCGCTAGTGCTAGAGGGACCATTTTTCCTTGTTCAGACGTGCCATATTCTGCATCAATAAACAATATTCTGTTGCGGATTTCTTCCAAATCCATTTCCTTTCTGAGAAACGACATTTTCCTTTTCAACATTTCTTTCAAAATTTTCATTAACATTGGATCTTCTCTTGCACTTGGCTGCATCTGTGGAACTTCGTTCGCTTCATTTTCGATTCTGAATTCCACTACCATGGTTGTTTCTTCATTCGCTGCTCGTAACGTTCTCCACATGAAGTCTCTCTGCAGCTTCCACGACGTAAATTTTTTAAGTTCCCAACACACTTTGTTGTCATTCGTCAGTACCTCAAAGGTACCCTTGATCACATGTAGATGATATTCTTCTTTCCTTGACATCTCGACTTCTTCTGCTAATCGCAATTTTGACATCCTCATGATCGTAAACATTTGGATCTTCATTTTTCGGTCATCAATTCTTAAATAATTTGGGATTTGGAGATTTTCATTGATCCGGTATACTTTTTGTCCGGCATGATTGTTCTTCATTTTGATGTAGCTGTCGTAGGTCGACTTTGCCAATTGTATTTGTTCCATTTTTTTTTCTACAATAGTTATATAATTAAAATTTGAAGTTAATTTAATTTTAACACTAAGGTTGAGATGGGGTACCCAAAGGATACCGTCCCACCGACTAGTTATATAAATAAATAATAATAATTAACGTTTAGTTAATTGTTTTTTTTTTCAAAATTAATGGAGTTTAATGGATTTAACCCTCTTTTTATACCCTTATGAAAATTCTCTTAACCCCGTTTTTCTCTCCCCGTTTTTAAGGAAATTAATAAAAATAACTGATATTTTAAATATTATACAAAATAAAACATCAAAAAATAAAAGACCTGCTGAAAATAAGGAAAATGATGTACTTAATAAAATTATTAAAAAGGAAGTCATCGAAATCAGTGATGACTCTATAAATATTATAAATAACGAAATTATACCTATTATAAATAATGAAAATATTGTAGATAATAAAATTATATCTATTATAAATAATGTAGATATTATACATAATGATTTGATTCAATTTGGAGGTTCTTCCTTAGAAAATTTAAATGGCGCTATCAAGACTACGTTTTGATGTATCAGATGCGCAATTAATTAAAATAATTTTAACAGATAAAATCAAAACTAAATTAATAAAAGAAATTAATAAAATGGGGAGCGTCAAAATTCAATTTGCGATATTAATTCGATTTGAAAAAGATGGTGAAATCCGTAAAAATTACTTTTCTAATAATGCAACGACATTTTCTGATGACTTTTTAAAGTAAATGAAAAAATAGAACAATTTACCTATTTAGGCAGTGAATGGCGCGTTATCAACATTCTTGAGATACATTTTATTATCACTAAATATGAACCAATTAGTCGCTTTGCAGGACATCAATATATTAAAACCCCTTCTGAATTGAAAAATAAGAAAGCTATATTAAACATCAAAAATGGCGACGATAAATGCTTTCTGTATTCCATTCTTTACTTATTAAAGAAAGATCAAATAGGTGAAAATCCTCAAAGAGTATCTAAATAAACTGAATTTTTGAGTGTATATGACGAAGTCACGGATTGTCCCATGAAATTAATCAAAATTCCTAAATTCGAAAAGAAAAACATAAATTTAAAATTAGCCATTAATGTGCTTTCATACACTCCAACTATAATAATTGATGATGATGAAACCCCTGATAATTATTAATAATGGCAAGACCTAGATTCTTTTCCTCAAACCTACGAATATTGTGAAGTCTCATAGGGCAATCAAGTACTTGTACAATTAAAAACACAAAAAGAATATGAAATGGCAATGGAATGTATAACTAGTCCATGCGAAATTTTATACATCGATGCAACTGCTTTATATGCAGGAATAATGACACAATATTCACCAATTTCTTCATTTGAATGGATTGAAATGGTTTGAGTTCGAACCAAGAATTAAATGAATTAATAAACAAAATATTAAATATTGGATATTTTCTAGAAGTTGATTTAAAATATCCAGATAGTATAAAATTCAAAACAAAACATTTCCCATTTATTCCTATTAGAAGAAAAATAGAAAAACACGAATTATTCCCATGTCAAAAAAATAAAAATGAACACACTAGTATAAAATTAATATGTGATCAAACAGATTAAACAAATTATCTCACACATTATAGAATGTTACAATTCTATGTTAGACATGGAATTATAATTGAGCAAGTTCATAATATTATAAAATTTAGACAAGCACCATTCATGAAAAAATATATTCAAGACAACATTAAAAAGAGAAATGAATGTAAAAGAGCAAAAGATGCATTTGGAGATACCATTTATAAATTATTAAATAATTCTGTATTTGGAAAAATCATGGAAAATATTGACAAGTATACAAAGATTGAATTATTAACAAACAATAAAAAAGATTTTGCAAGATATAACAGAATGATATCAAAACCAACATTTAAAAATGCACAAGTATTTTCAAAAAATTTAGTTGCAGTTGAAACTGAAAATTATGAAAAAACATAATAAACCAATGTTTATTGGATATAGTATTTTAGAATTATCAAAACTTCAAATGTATGAAACATATTATGATATCCTAGTACCACATTTTGGTGATAGAATATCACTGCATGCAATGGATACTAATAGTATGTTTTTGCGAGTTTATTCTCCTGATATATCTAATAAAGAAATATTGAGAAATTTAATAAATACATGTGGGGAATTGTTTAGTTTCAAAGATGAGAAACCCAATAATCCAATAATTAAATTTATATTTTTTCGATCAAAACAATATTCTCTTGAAATGGAAAAAATAACTAAAACATTTCAAAAAAACTAAAAGAATTAAACATCAAGATTATGCTGGAACTAAATTCAGAGAAAAAAATAGTAACAGTTCATCAAATTAAGTCTGTTGATCATGATTTAGAATTGCAAGAATCAAACAAAACTTCATTAAATAATTATGACGATAAAAGATTTATTTTATCTGGTGGAATTCATACACTTCCATTTGGAAATGATAGGATCCCCATCATACACAAGTTGAAAGAAATAAATAAAATATTGAAAACAAAATATACAGATGTTGATGTTGCTAAAATGAAACTGGGACAAGAATATGAAAATATATCTGATGTATTTGAAAACTTTGATTATTACATAAATTTATATAATGATGAAATATTATCATCAAATTCTTTTGAAAATAATAATAAAAGTGATGTTGAAAATAATGATGATGATTATTCTTATAATTCTAATTTTTACGATTCAGATGATTACAAAGATTCTTATAAAGATTGTGAAAAAGATGATTCTGATTAGATTCAATCAAATTAAATTGGATTCCATCATATTTAATTACTTTAAATTATTTCCAATCATTATTTTATATTTTAAATCAGATTAAATTATTCTTCGTCAAATTTCGTCATGACGAAATCTGACGAAATGTGACAATATATAATTTAAAAATCAAAAGAATGATTAAATATCAAGCAATAATTTCAAAGACGATTAAATCTGAATTAATAATTACAAGAATGCTTTTATAAGCAAAAAGATGATTACATCAAATTTTATATTTTTAATATTTAAAATGTCAACCATCAATTTACGATTTTCAGATACCATTCAAGCTATTCATAAACTTGAAATTTTTCATAAACTTATTGGTGAACTAATAAAGAAAAATGAGGAAAATATTAATGAAATAAAATATATAAAATCAGTTAATACTAGAAATATTGTATATTTTCTTGTAATATTTTTTATATTGGCGGTTGGATTAATTCATGGAATATACCTTGTACTATTTTATTAAGTCTCGCATCACTACTACACTCTATAGTAACTTTTCAAAGCATAGATTCCACAACACTTATCAACCATACACTTTTTAATAAATAACCATTCTCCATTAATAAACCATCTCTTTCAATAGTAACATCAACCAATTTATTCATTGTTCTTTTCATTAATATATCCCGTCCAACATTTAAAACAACAGAATCTCGACCAATTGCAACTTGAGTTCCTAAAGCTTGATTATTATATTCATCCAAACGTTCAAGAAATATTTTTTCTATTTCTGGTTCTTGATTAATTATTTGAACTGCAGAAGTTAAATTCATTTTATATAGAATTTTATGGAATTTTATATAAAAATTTATCCATATCTTCCTAGAATTTCATCCAATTGTTTTTTGGCAATATTTTGTTCTGAATTCAAAACTTGTTTTGAATCCAAAACTTTTTTAGGTGGAGAATAAATACTTCCAGAAATATTAGGATTCTCATCTTGGTTACCAGAACCCATTACATCTTTTTCATTATTTTCAAGTATACAATTATGAGAATTATATTTCTTTATTGATTTAAAAGTTTTGGTACAATGATTACATAAAAATGACTTACCAGGAATAGTATTGGGAATGGGATTAATTTGTTTTTGATCAAAAACTTGATTATTTTATGTATTAGGATTATTTGATGTATTATTATTCCCAATATAAAAAGGTATTTTTGCATTGGACAAAAGTCCTCGACGCAAAAAGTTTCTTTTTGCTCTAATTCTATGTCTATAAGGTGAAGACATTTCTAAATCATTCCGAATTCTTGTCATTGTTTATGGTGAAGTACCAATCATTTTACAAATGTGAGGTTGTCTAAGGTTAGGATTTTCACTTTTTATTTTTGTGAATTCCATAGCTTTTTGTTTTAATAAAAATATATTTAATTTACTCGTATCTACCAAACTTATTTGATCCATTTTTATATGATGATTATAAAAAAAACTTTTCTTGATAGAATTTATTTCATCAGGAAAAACAAGAACATGAAAATCTAATTATTCTTTAACCATCTATCTCGTGCATCTTTTTTTGAATATCCTCGAGTTATTACATTTCCATTTTTTAATCTATTAACTTGATCTTTTATCTCTTGAATTATTTGATTGAATTTTAAAATTTTATCATTCGTCAAGACTCCATCTTCCATAGCTTTTAATTGAAATAAATATAATTTTGCAATTCCCAAATCTATTGTTGAACAAACTTCACGATATAAACTTTTATTTTTTGCAGTGTATGATATAGACACAACTTCTGTTAAGAATAAATCTCCTGCTGAAATACTCCCAAGAATTATTGGTACAAGTGTTAGTACTGGTTAGTTGCAGGTAATATAACTGTTAATATTGTTGTTGCAAAACCTAAAGAACAACCAGCTCTATTCCATCTATGTTTAATTTTTTTATAATGTTTTAATAAATCTTGTAAATGAAGTTTTTCAGATTTGAATTCTTTTACTCTCATAACTTTTAATTCACTAGGTTCTGATGGTTCTCTCTGTAGGAGAGGTGCTTTTGAATTACAAAGACTTGTGGTTCAAAAGGTGATTGTATGTGATATCCTGATGATCTCAATTCTGGATAACTTTAATCTTCTTTTACCTTCTCCATTTTATATATTTTAATAATAAAAAACTTTTATTAATAATAACTTTTTAAAAGTGTTTTATAATATTTACTATAATCTTCCACCGACTGTTCAATCGTTATTAAATTATGATGAATCTGTGGTATCAACACTCGTATTTCACATGGTCTTGATGTGAGCACATCTTTATACAACTCGGACAACGCTTTACGAACCTCGTTAGCATCAATCTATTTATCATAAAATATTAAATCTGTATAATTAATTTACGAGTGAACTAGGAAAATTAATATTCTTACTTTTAACTTTGTATGTTTTATGCGATTCAGTATTATCATGCCAATACCCATGTGACAAATCATAACTAGTCATTATGACATCAACCTTTTGAAGCTAACTATTAAAATCACATTTCAACCATTTCATTGTTTCATCATCATCAGTAAATAAAAAGAAATATGGATCAATAATTTTTACAATCATAAAACAAGACCATTCTTTACTAATTGTTGTTATTGAAGTTGGGTCTGCTATATATTTATATGTATTAGGTTATTATGCATTATTCTCGTAATTCAGCTGCTCTTTTTCTAATGATGTGTGTAGGGTTAATATGTGTTATGTGAGACTCTAAATTTGAAACTCGCTTATTAAATGATGTAATTATCTCATTTATTGTGTTGTATATTTGTTGAGGATAACTAAATAATAATTCATAAGGAAATAAATAAAATTACCTGGGGGAAGATCGCCATGACAAACGGGACGATCTATAGAGACTCAGAAAAGAAAACAAAAGTGAAAAGAAATTAAAAATGAGAAAGAGAAAGGAAATAAAAGTTATCAAACAGGAAAATAAAAATCAAGGTCAGTACTAATTAATTAGTACAAAAAGGAAAAAGGAATTTTGAAATCAGGGAAAAAGGAAAACAACAATATCCTTATCTCGACAGCTTGCGAGTGATAATAGAATTGATGGGAGAAGGCGGCCAAACAAGAAAGGAAAAAGGGAAAAACAACTTGACAGCTGTCAGAGATAAAAATGGGACAGTCGGGAAAAGCAGGAGATGGAAAGTGGAAAAACACTCGATTATCTGAAGTGCCACAAGAGAAGCAAACTATATAAGGGAAAACTGGTGAACATGAAAAGAGAACAAAAAGGGGAACAAAAGAGACGACAAATTTAGAGGGACAATTAGAGACGATTTGAGAGACGATTTGGAAGACAAATTGAGATACGATTTGAGAAAATAATTATTGGAGAAAATCAGAAGTTGGACGAAACGTTGTTGGATAAACGATTTGTGGAAAATATTGTAAAGAAAACGATTGTGGAGAATAATTATTGGAGAAGAGTTGAAGAAAAGAATTAGTGGAAACGAAAACGAAAAGAAGTTACTAGAGTATTTGAATAAATTTGTGAAGAAGGTCAAAGAAAACAACCAGCTCAAAGTCCCAGTTAATAAACCAATCAGTGATTTGTGATCCTTTAATCCGGTGTTATACACAAGTGCTATTCCTCACCGAGTGTTGCAATAAGCACTGTATAGTCACCCAACAGAGTGTTGAATTTATTGTCAGTGTCAAGTGAAAGTTTATTTGTGATTATCAATAAAGATTTCTATTGTCAAGTATTATTTGTGAATTATATAAAGACACGCTTGGAGTCAGAGTAACATTAAATTTTATCACCAACTCAATAACCCAACATATTGTATTAAATTTAGTATTCATAAATTTAATATGGCAGCATTTAACTTTACAACTTGTTCAGTTAATTGACTTTGTAACTTGTTAAATTTATCATTGTATTGCAACTTTTGATTACGCAATTGTTGCAACTCACTTTTTTTGCTTTCAGGGTGAGGTAGTCTCGATTGATCCAGGGATTTTCAATACAAAATATTTTTTTCAATACAAAAGGCGGTCTACACTAAAAAAGCATAGAATTTTCAGACTAGTGAGGCGGTCTCGATTGATCCAGGGATTTTCAATACAAAAAATTTTTTTTTTAATACAAAATACAGGTTTTCTTGGGTACCAACCAACCAATTTTATAAAAATCAAGTTAAATATGGATATATTCCTATTGCTAAACATGTTGGATATTCTTCAATTGGAATATTATATTTCTGTAAAACATATTCTGTTGTATTTTCAAACCCTTCAGTTGACATTGTTTTTGAAATCGAGTCTAAACTCCCACCAAAGAAATTCATAGAATCTATAAATTTTAAGCAGTCATATTCTACACATTTGTTGGGCTAGAACTGACTTCTAGACCCAAACTTCTAATTGTGACTGAAATGTGTAAGTACACAGCATGCAAAAAGAAAAAGTATAGTTAAATATTAAAATTACATCAAATAAACAATAATGATTAAAAGGGAAACAACAAAAATATAAACACAAAAATTAAATAAAATTCTACAAAAGCAAGAAGTTATGCAAAATCTAACTCAAAAATATCTAACTCAAAAAATAAAAAACATAGAATTACAAAAAGCAAACTCGAATAACTTAAAAGATGGTAAAAACAGTAAAAAATTCCAGAGAAACCCAGAACATTCCATAAAAATGGCGATGACCATCATAAAAGCTGCCTTAAACAATAAAATTTAGAAAAAATAAATAAATTAGTAATAAAAATAAAAAATCTTAAAAAGAAATTCGTAAAACATCAGTTAAAATAAAAAGTAAATTAAAAGTAATATAGAATGTTCTGGAACCATTCCAAATCCATCATGGACGTAAAATTAATGAAAAATAATTAAAAAACAAAAATTGTGGCACAAAAATTGCCATTAAAAATATCAAAATCGTGAAATAGAAATTCTGGAATAAAAAGAATTCGAGTTTGTTTTAATGCATCAAGTAGGTAGTTATGTGCACTCTAGATCCATGTGCACTCTAGATCCAGATACCCCCCCTATTTTTTTAAAAATTTTTTTAAAAGACCCCCCCCCCATAATTTTTTTTTTTAAATTGAAATTTTTGTTTTAATTATCGATTACGTAATAATTTAAATTTTGTTTTAATCATCGATTACGTAATAATTTAAATTTTGTTTTAATTATTAATTACGTAATAATTTTATTTTTTGTTTTAATCATCGATTGCGTAATAATTTAAATTTTTTAAAACGTCGATTACGTCATTGATTTTAATTTTTTATAAGAATTTTTTATGTCATTATACTTGAAATTTAAATCTCTTTTAAATGAGACTATGATGTAATCAAAATTCTGAAATTTCATTTTTAGCACACGATTTTTTTTAAATGTTGAATTTAAATATGTGTTACGTAAAAGGTCGGGAAGAATATTGCTTCCATGGCCCCACTGTGACCACTTCCACAAACCTTAATGTTATGTGCCAAGTCAACCATTTACGGCTGACCTTTAATAAATACACAGAGTCAGGTTTTCCTCGACCTAACTCCATAGCAGGACCATGAAGTAGTTCGACCTCCGAAGGACCCGAACACAAAAAAAATCATATAGTATAGTATCAATATAATAACGATAATGCATGTAGACCAATAAAAGTTAACTAAATTGGATGCAGGACAGAATAGCGACGCAGGAATACCAGTACGCCGCTAATCATTCGTACATCACTTGTAAACTAAAAACAAACAAAAAAAAAGAATATAGAAAACTACTGTAATTTTGACATAAATGATATTATCATAATACGTTTAAATGAAGCAATAAAATTATCATAACAAAAATGAAGCATAATGTTATCATGATACATAAAAATAGAGTATCAACACTTACTATTTAGGTCGACAAATTCTGGATCAAAATTTGGCATAAAAATGATTAATTGTGACTGAAACGTGTCGGTATATATACCTATTTTGTACACGTGTATGTATTGATGCAGTAGGTAGTTATGTGCACTCTAGATCCATGTGCACTCTAGATCCAGATACCCCCCCCTATTTTTTTAAAAGACCCCCCCATAATTTTTTTTTTAATTTAAATTTTTGTTTTAATTATCGATTACGTAATAATTTAAATTTTGTTTTAATCGTCGATTACGTAATAATTTAAATTTTGTTTTAATTATTAATTACGTAATAATTTTATTTTTTGTTTTAATCATCGATTGCGTAATAATTTAAATTTTTTAAAACGTCGATTACGTCATTGATTTTAATTTTTTATAAGAATTTTTTATGTCATTATACTTGAAATTTAAATCTCTTTTAAATGAGACTATGATGTAATCAAAATTCTAAAATTTCATTTTTAGTACACGATTTTTAAATTTACACATCTTTTTAAACAAATTGAGATATTTTCACTCAAACAATATATAGATAGAATTTTAATCTCTATAAAATGACATCAATATTTACTTCAAATTCATAATCATAACACCTTAAACAATGTATTTTTCAGCCAACTTTTACATACACACACATATTTTCAGCTTTTAAAAAATACAAATTAATCATCTATACTTAACTCATAGTAAATAATTATATTAAAAGACATAATAAAAGATGTATTAAAAACTAAACATTTATTAAAATCCCAGAGAAATTCGAGCACTATCTAATTTCCAAATCGGTGATATGAAATCTTTCTCAACTATTTTATATCCCTGTATTGAAATATTTACAAACCAGCTATCCCCATCTTTATATTCAATTTTATATAACAAAGACATATTACATAACAAATACACACCTGACTCATCATACTTTTTAAATATATTACGTTGCGGTATTTTTAAATTTAAATATATTTTAAAAACTTATTTTGACGCTAAAGTTGACAAAATAAAATTATTGCACATACTTTGTATTATCATATATAGTCTATCAGACAAAATATTCTGTTCCTCTAAGGGTAATGGTCACAAAGGTACTGCTAAAACTTTAACATATTATTACACACAATGTATAAA